>CAKNYM010037864.1:14001-41241 GCA_932195095.1 Andricus curvator | reverse complement strand
TATACAAAATTATTGAAATCTTTGTTAAATCATTAAAATCTTTTTGCACTCTTTTTTAATTATATGGGAATTTATTTTTTAATATTCGAAATCTCTGTGAAATCTTTTAAATCTATACAAAATCTTCGCCAAAAATTTGTAAAATTTGTTTAATCTTTGGGAAATCATTGAAATCTTTCTGAAATCTGTAGCAATATTTGCGAAAGATTGTAAATATTTTAAAAATATCCAATAATATTTGTGAAATCTTTGCAATCTACTTGAAGTCTATACGAAAATTTTAAAATCTTTGTGAAATCTTTCTAAAACCTTTGAAAATCTTTGCGAAATATTTTTGAAATATTTGTTAAATTTGTGAAATCTGTCATTATTATTTATGATTTATGTACCCCTGGCCCCACTTGGAACAAAAGGCTCAGCCGCTTCCGTAAATGCTATGGCTATTTTTCTTTAGATACCGTACGATATGCATAAAATATGAAAGTCTGTCATATTAGAAATTATATTATACATTCTTACATTTCTTTCTCGAATGTATATACAATTAACTCACCGTACTTTGGGTTGATCTTTTTGGTTCTGCACACTTTCTGCCACTCTTGAATATAATACTCCTCCTTCGGAAAGCGTAATAAACTAATCTCTGGGTTGTTTTTATCGGATTGATTGGCACAACCGTCAACTGCACACACGCATGACATTTTTATCTGTAAGAATATGCAATTAAATGATTTTACAAGATAAGTATAAACGTGTAATTCTCATACAATTGAGTTTGTCCGTAATAATAAATTGTCTAATTTTGGAGTAAATAATTTCTTGACTATTTCTAATTGTGCCACTTTTACATTATTTACAATCAGTAATCAGAGATATAATCCACGGAAAATATGTAAAAAAATTAGATATATATACGTGCAATCTGGAAATTGACTTAGTAGGTTATGTTTACAATTACAGCTACTTCGTAGACTTATTAAAGTACACTTACCAATATGTATAATACAACTTTATAATACACCAAAATATTTATCTTTGTCGGATGGCCACGTTATATTCTTTTTAGCAGTCTCACTTTCAAACTTTTATTTTCGAGAAAAACTCCACTCCAATTTACGCAAAATTAATCTTAACGCGTTGCACTTGCACAAACGGATAGCGTCAGCAGTGTCCGCTTCTTTCACGTCATTTGAATATTGAGAATTTTCGCAGGTATTGACATTGATTTACAATGTAGCCATAATTCCTGATTTCGAATCTTTCGAGTGAAGACCGAGACGCTAACGGTTGCTATGGTAACAAAATGGCGGCCGGTGGCTGAACGCGCGAGTGGGGACGAAACTGGGACCGCTTAAGGCTAGACCGTGTATTCTTAGATCATGGATATATCTATTTATCTCTTTCACTCTCATGAGTTTCTGCTTTCATCCACTGCTTTCATCTGCCATGGGAGTCCACCATAAAGCACAATGATCGGAGCATGATCATGTGATCGGAGGATATTACAGAGCGTAGAGGGAAGATAGGTATAAAGGCGACAATGCAGCGAGCAGCTTGTTGCACGCTAAGCGGAGTGAGACGGCAGGGGAAGGCTTGGTTAGGTTTAGTTTGGGAACCAGCTACGCATGGCGGTAGTGCCACGAACCAGTACTTTATGCTTAATATGTGTGAGTGGGGTAGGTGAAGAGAGTTTGCCGTGTACATGAGTCTAACTGCAAAAAATTCAGAACCCTTATACCTGGACTGGTCTTTCCGAACTATATTCTGGCAATTCACTTTCTTCAAATATTTTCGTGAATGGGAATATCCACCGATACGTTTTTCATTTGAAACTTTCTGTTTTAATATATTAAGTTAAAATTGAAAAACAAAAGAATTTTTTGTTTGAACGACCCCATTAGAAATATTTTGATTCGCCCAGGCGAATAATACTTTTTTTTAGGATGATTAATTACAATAGTCATTATTATAACAATATGTGAGCATTTATTGAATATTATTTTCTTTTAAATTGTAACCATAACAAACACGTGAACTTATTAATAAATACACAAATAAAAATGTACAAATCATTTCCTTCGCATGCAATATGTTCGTAGAATTCTCACTTTGAGTAATAATTATTTTCTTAGAATTACGATAAAATGTATGGGCATTTTTTACGTTATTAACTTTTATACTTATACATTTTCTAATATCACACTTATCTTTCTGCACTCGTGAAAAAAAAATCTGAATAATATAGGTACAACTTCAAAAAAAATTATAAAAAAAAACCATTTTATCATTATCGCAGATACAGTTGAGGTCTCGGATCCAATAACTCACCCGACTATCATACTATTTTACAAAATACATATTTCAGTCAATTTTTAATGAATCTATCTAAAATATTCCAGAAATTTTCTTTGAACTATATAGAATAACTTTCTCGCTGAAGGTTGTTTCAAATCTGAAGTTGCCTCATTACTTTTTGTCTCCGAAAGTAGAAAAATGTGGTTACCGATCGGCCTTAACTTTCAATTGGATATTATTAAACAAATGGTCATTTTCAACTTTTTATTATTTTGCAGGCATTCGCCGAGTATACTTTGTGTGTTTACTCAATTTCAAACAGTTTCGATAATATTTGTACGTGTTTATGATGATTTATGTTTTAATCACTTATTGAATATTAGGGGAAAAAATGTTTTTTCAGTTTTTAATTTTTATTCTCAGAACGCTTTTAGCGTTTTCGAGCGTCGGGCGAGTTATTGAATTCGAGAGCTCAAGTGCAGAAATGTTTTCATTGAAACACTTTTCAAAAATCAAAATTGCAATTTTAATACAATATTTTAAAATAATAAAAGTGGAGCAATAACAAAATCTTATAATACTAAATAACGAACTAATTAACCAGAAACACATTTTTTTCTCTCACTTCTCCAGTAAAATATGATATAGAATATACTTGAGGGTTTCAACTTTTAATATTATTTGTATAATTTGAACGTATTTATTCGACAAAATTGATATTAATTAACCTACACGTAGAAAGAAGAATATTCTCCAACAGTAAGGGCTCTTGCAATTCTTTCATTGTTAATGTAAGGGAAAAAATTAGACAGGGTATGAGGCCCTAGGCATTAGGGGATTTTCCGATTAATGATTAATGTGGCGTAATTATTTTCTTTACGTAATTTATACACGGCCCGTGAATAGAAAAATAGATACTTTTACCTAAAAAAAATCATATTTTCTATACTTTTACTAATACGGTAACGAAAGTTTCAATTATTATGTAAAAAAATGGTTGCTTCATCTGAATTTTTTATTTGAAAAAAGTTCAGAACAAGATATAACGATCTACTTTATAAATATTAAATGTTTCCACATAATTTATAGCTCAAAGGTATTGAAAATAACGCACATTCCATTTTCATACCTGCAAAGCTCTGAAATTGTTACAGAGATTCATATGCAAGGAGAATTCATTAAAAACCGTACCGTTTATTTTATAATCTAAAATTTACTATTGTAGAGTGGCAAGGAAGGTTTGAAGCACACTTCATATAGAAGGGCCAATTGCAGTGTATCAACATTACCACTAAAAACAATAACTTTCAGTCTAAAAAGCTTTCGTCATATTAGTCCAGGCATCTGGTAATTTTTCACCGCGTTAGGTATGTCAAGCGCGTTTGTTTGCTATAGCGTTTCATTGAGGGGTCCTGATCAGAATTTTAAATTTTCCAAAGATGACTACCACGCGTCCCGAAAATATTTTTGAACAATTTACCAAAAATCGTGTTTTCGTAACTTGACCACTTTTGACATATTCTTCGGAGAAAATTACACTGCTAAAAAAATCTGATCGAAATTTAATATACATGTGAGTAAAGTCATTTGCATATACCGTAAATTAATTTTAATCTAACATCATGTTGTAAAATTAATATACATGTATATTAAAGTCGGTAAAACAGAGTGCGTGAAAACAACAAGTTCTCTGATGCCTTCAGATCTTGTCAAATATTAAAAAATAAAGTAATAACCTTAAATTCGTCAACTAAATTCTTTCTTACAATGAAAGTGCAACGTACGGGTGGAATTTTTTCTAAAATTCGCTGCGAATGTTAGAATTTGAACGTGAGTACAGGTGCTTGGAGGTTAGGTTTCTTAATTATTTGTTTAATTGAACTTTTCTCTTAAAAACCAGTGTAATTTACATTCATCTAGGAGAAAATATTATTTTTGATTATTTATATTGCCAACGGCGATACCACGCTGAAAACACCAGTTCTCGTAAGGTCACTGAAGTTAAGCATTGTTGGGCGCGGTTAGTACTTGGATGGGTGACCGTTCAGGAATACTGCGTGCTGTAGCCCGTCGTGGGTGTGGTGGGCCCACATTGGCAGTAAATATCCACCTAGAAACACTACCCGAATCAAGTAGTGAGGCAATGAACTTTCGAGTTCGAACTGCTAATCAATGTATGTATGTATAATTGCAAATTGCTGCCAAAATTGTTTTTAATTTGTGTAAAGTGCAAATATCTGCCTTTTCTGATAAATGATCAATATGCGGTATATAAAATTTAATAGCATAGTCTCTTAATGGCAATTTCGTATACCTAGGTTTCAGATTTAATATACAAATGTATATTAAATGTATATTAAAATTGCAAACATTTTTAACAGTGTACTCGTGTTCAGTTTTTTGAAAATACTTCGTTTTTGGGTAAATATATGTCACGAAAGAATAGTAAGGAGTGGTATCACCCTATATGTTTGGTGAGCAGAGATGGGACGAGCGACGTCCAAGAATTCGTTAATGCTTGCCACGAATGAAAACTTGTATGCAAGATCGTGCACATGCGCAGAGTTGTTTTCGCAGTCACGTGTTATATCCACTCCCCTATGTTATATTTAGACATCTCGATGCTTATGTAGGTTATGTTCGTTTGTTTATGTTCGTTCAATACACAAGTTTGAAACTTCAAACGCGTGTTGACATCGTTTGCACGGCAACCGCCAGTGCGCACGTCCACGATCTTGCATACAAGTTTTCATTCGTGGCAAGCATTAACGAATTCTTGGACGTCGCTCGTCCCACTCCCCACTTACAGGGATACTACTTCTTACTATTTCTTCGTGATATATATGTTTATGATGACAGAGAAAAAAATTTCATGTAGGAAATTATGCGTAAATGTAAAAAAAAACAATCTTCCAGCCTTCATAGGTCAAGAGTTATAACTCTTCAAAAAAACAACATTTTTTGCTATTTTTAACCAAAAAAGTTTTTTTTAATGGCTCATACTGAAAAATTATGCAGAATATAAAAGATACGGATTATTAAAAAGAGTATTTTTGTATCATCAGTCTCTTTATAAATTATGCATACTTAAAGACCTCTCAATAAGTGGGATAGATAATTCACACTATAACAATTTCCTTCGCATATCTTCCTAAGCATGCATAATTATAAAAATAATTACGATAAAAAATCATTTTACTGAGCCGCATCTTTTATATTCTGTATATAATTTTGCGTTATGATCTACCTTTTTCGAGAAAAATTAATTTTTCTGTAAAAACAGACCAATTTATTTCTCCTTCCACGTGGTTCATTTTTAACCCACAAGGAACATAAAAGTCGAAAATGCACGTTGAGATTCGAACTTGATTTTGCTTAAGCACCCCTAATATTCATAGGCTCTTAATTTATAAATTAACAAAACGTTTTTTTGCTACGCTCATGAAAGTATTATGCTATTATTGATATATTATCACAAAATCTTCAAGATAATTACTCATAATTATTATCAGAAACTGTTTGAAATATTATCAAACATTCTCTGTACAAACCAGAGATATCTTTTTGTACGGTATCATATTTCTCGTGTCCTTCCTTGAAATATGATAACTTTAGGCTGTTATTATTTTCCATGTAGAGAAACGACTTTGGAATCCCACGAGTGGTTTCATTTTAGTACGACTGCAGCAAGTTTTTTTAGTCGTATTTCAATACCTGAAATTAGCTCTGAAATAATACTTTTTTTTTACAGCGTTAACAAGAATGCTGATTTTCAGTGAATTTCATACATACTAAAAAAATCTTGTAACTGACTTAATTTTCACGTAAAAAATTCAAAAACTTCGCCGAGTACAACTTAATTTGTACAATTCATTGAATTTGCGAAATCGAAGATGGTGAAGTAATTACAAAGTAAAATTGGATTGAAAAATAACACTAAAAGTATTAAGAATTTATTTTTGTGAAAGTATATTAACCCCAAGTATAATAACAAGTATAAGTATATAACCCCAGTTCTCGTCAAATCACTGAACTTAAGCAGCGTTGGACGCGGTTAGTACTTGGATGGGTGACCATTCAAGAATACTGAGTGCTGTTGGCACATCGTGGGTGGGGTGAGCCCACACTTGTAGTTATTTATAACTACAAGAAAACTATCCACCTAGAAACACTACCCGAATCGGGTAGTGTCACGCCTACCCTGAAAGGGAAATGGCTTAATGGTGTAATCGTATAATATATAAAAAAATTTCAATTCGAAAGCTCCTAGTCACCAAGAAACTTTATCAACGTTTCTGTAGTGGAGAAAGACTTGTAATTCCGATACGTTTTTAGAACCCAGAAGTTTTAATTTGCTTATTTTTAATTAGTATATGTCCTGCTTTTAAAGTTGTATATCTATAACTTGCGCGCCTGGGGCGCGCGAGTTTTGGTTCTCGCGCTTCGCACTCGATAATATATTTATCTCGCGCTTCGCGCTCGATCCTGTATTTACCTCGCGCTACGCGCTCGGTCGTTGTCTTTCACCCACACTTGTGCACAGAGCTTTTAAAGTTAAAGCTCAAAGTATCGACAATTGTAATTCGCTGATTGTGAATTCTCTTTTGTTAAAGCTCCTTCGACTTTAACGAATACATTTTCATCACGTAACTCTTGCTTAAAACTGCCCTTATCAGTTTGAAGGGAGGGAGTGATATCTATATATTCTTAGCCTACGAAACTACTCTATTTTAGAAGAGTGCATCTATAAAGCTAGAATATTTTTACTTATTCGTTCTAGCTTTACACCTCCCCTGTTAGAGTGAATTTCTCCCGAAATTCTTTGTACTTGCATAGATTACATCCTTCTAAACTTAATAGGTTTATTATCTAACTTACTTTCTAAATCGATAGTAAGCCCGCTCGCTGGCACATAGGTGACAACTTGTGGTACTATTTCGTTGTTTATCTTATTGGCGGTACAACAAAAATTAATACAGAGGTTAGGAAGACATTTCCGAATTAATTCGCAAACTCCGCATTTATAAAGCGCAAATACTGAAATAAGGATTAACGAAGTGTAGCCTAAATAAGAAAGAATGTTCGTTGCCTTTTCTTTCCAAGAATGAGATCTTCTAATACTCTGTACTTTATTCAAAACAGTTTCTATCTCATCTAAAGATTTTCCGGCTAATTTTAATTCCTGATCATTTAATTGTCCTTTTAAGGGTAGAAATTCGTTTCTTACAAGATTTAGATCGGATCCCGAGAACGGAATTGTAACATTTTTTCGATATGAAAAATTTTGCGTTTTTACTTTTGTGTTGCTTAATTTTACAATAGTGTATTCGGTATGTAGAATACAGTTATCTAGAGCTTTAATCAAAGTTACTCCTGTTATTGATTTTTCATAATTTGAATTTTCACAGTAAATTTGTACGATCTCCTCCTTGTTTGGAATCATAATGACACCCTGCTCGTTTTGTAAAATGTAAAATACAGTTTGATCAATAATAATTACATTTATCTGACACATTTTATTGTTTATAATTTTAACGCTGTTTTTTATCAATTGTGTTTCACAGGATTTAGTTTCTGCTAGGAGATAGCTAGGGTTCTTTCTTTTACAAATTTTGGTAATGCCTAGTAATTTACAGTAACTAAGATCACTTTCTGACGTAGGGATGTAAACAGTTTTTTTGTCGTTGATCAATACATAATTTTCATTTGGGATTACGGTGATAAAATTATCCCCTTTTCGTAATGGTATCGGAATTAAGTGATTTATTTTATAGATTTCTTTTTCTAAATCGGCATTTGAATTGAGTAGACAAATTTATTATTGATCAATAAAACAGTTATTTCGGCAATATCAATCAAATATTGATAATTTTCCTCTACTAACTGAATGCTATGCTTTTCATTGTTTTCCTCTTCGAATTGTTTAAATCCCTCTATACGTGTACTCGGAGGTAGAATTTGGGGATGTATGATTCCGTGTTTACTGTAATTTATTGCATCTATTAGTAATGATATGTCTTCACTTAATTCTGATATAACAACTGTCATGATTGTGATCTGATTAGCCATTACTATGTTTTCGATATTTTCATTAGTCTTATTGGCTATCTTGTTATAACTATCTACAATGTTTTTATTTTTTTTAAACAAGGAATCTACGTCGTGTGCGACCGAATTTAAAATAGTCCTAATTACTTTTGTTTGATTTTGTAGTGACATTTTTAACATTTTTTTTGGGAATATAGTTGGTCAAGTTCGTGGTTGATATAATCTAAATCACCTTCAGATAGTGTTCCGAAAAGTATCTTGGAGATGCTTCCAACAAAATTAAAAGCTCCCCTTTTGTACCGATTTTTTCCTAATAGCTGATTGAGTAGCAATCTTCGAGCATTTAACCTTTTAACTCGGGATTTTAAGGTTTCTAGTTCAAATTGTTCCAAGCAATGATTACATTGTTCGAAGACGGATTTATACAAGAGATTGATTTTTTCGTATTTTTTGTCAATATTGTGTGTGTCGACGGATGAAATGAGTCGCCATGTAGTGTGATAGGTTTTCGCTGTACCAAGGTCCTCGGTGAATATGGTGGAACCATCGAGTGAAGTGAGGGTCACGTTAGCAGATGTGATCGAAATAAGTGATAGCAGTATCCAAGTGAAATGCATTCTAAAAAACATGAAATGAACCGATCAAGCTATTGGTAGAAGGGCTTCAACCTATTAGCGTGTACAGTGTAATGCTGATTATTGTATAGAATTTCATAATCAGAGGAACGAACGCGTTTGCATATGGTGTAGGGTCCGAGCCACTCGCTTGCTAATTTTGTTTCTTTGCTATCATTATGCAATAATAGTAAATCTCCTGGTTCGAAAAGAGGATTACTAATAATTATTTTTGCATCCTGCTGCCTTTTTAATCGTTCCTATGTTTTTTGGATGGCAGTACTTCCTTTTTCCAAATATTCCTCATGTCTCTTTCGCCAAATGTCTAACAATTCTTGATGGGTTAACGACGTGGTTGTTGCTAAGGCTGAAGGTAAATTGGCTTTTCTTCCAAATGTCATTTCAAACGGCGTTAAACCTGTACTATCGTGGACTGCGGTATTAAATGCTAAGCATATCAGGTTCAAGTTTTGGTCCCATTCCGTCTCATTATCGGCCATGTATGTTTTTAACAAATCTTTAATTGTTCCGTGAGTTCTCTCGAGGGCTCCTTTGCTTTGTGGATGGAAAGCAGTTGTTTTGAAGTGCTTGATTCTAAAAAGGTTTTCAAATTTTTGAACCAATTCCGATACAAAGTTAGCGCCCTGGTCAGTTAAGATGTGCTTTGGAGAAGAAAATATGTAAATGTAATGATCTAGCAGGTTTGTTAGTATGCTTTCGCTCGTCGTGTCCGATAGTGCTATAAGAATTATATATTTCGTGAGCACATCTTGAATAGATAAAATATATTTTTTTCCACTCGTTGTTTCCGATAATGGGCCAAATATGTCCATCGCGATCTTCTCATTCGGCTGCGTCGTCATATCCGGAATGACTGCTTCAACCTTGGGACGAATTCGGGTCAGTTTTTCGCGTTGGCATACTTGACATTTCTAAACGAAGTCGATTACATCTTTCTCCATATTTTCCCACGATGTTTGTTCGCGTAGTCTCTTGATTGTTTTATTTTCGCCAAAGTGGCCAGTGGCCACGTTTCCGTTGGCCTCTATCAACAGATTTTGTTTCTCTCCTTCACTTAATTTTTTGTCAGGTCGTTCACACAGAAAAAATGTGTGTTCTGTGAATTTTGTCTGTAGTAGAAAATTCAACATATCTCCGATGCGTACACGTTCCGTAATTTTTATTAAGGGATCTTCCATGTGAAATTTAAGCATGCTCCAATTTTTGTTTCTGGTGAAATCTTTAATTTTGATGTAGATGAGTTTGACCCATTTTTCTTCATCATAGTCTGGTAACTGGATTATTAGCAAAGAGAAAATATTTTGTTTGCTAATTTTAATCCAATTCTTTCCAGTGGCAACAGGTTTTATTTTTAATTTACCAGGCAGGCGGTTCCTTTTCCATATTGCGTAATCGTTTTGAATTTCCTTTTCATCTGTCGGTTGATGATTTCGCAATCTTTCAGAAATTGGTTGGTTATCTTCGCCTGATGATGATGGTATATTAATCTCATCGACTTCTTGGGAGTCCATCTGAAATCTCCACCTCATTAACCTGGAAGAAGGGTCTTTTACGTTAAAAAGCCACGTCAAAGCTTGATGGTCCGTATGTATTATGAATTGACGTCCAAGAAGATATTGTCGAAGCCGCTTAACTGCCCATACGATTGCTAATGTTTCTTTTTCTGTAGTGGTGAAGTTGAGCTCGGGTTCGTTTAAAGTTCTTGAGATGTAGCAAACTGGGTGTCCTTGCTGAGATAAAATTGCTCCCAGTCCAACATTGCTTGCATCGGTGGTCAGAGTAAATGTGTCCTTGAAGTCAGGGTATCTTAATACCAGTGCAGAGCAAAGAGCATCTTTCAACATCTTAAAACTTGTTTCGCAAGATGGCGTCCAACTAAAGGGTTGATTTTTCTTCGTCAGTGCTGTCAATGGTTCAGCTATCGTAGAGAAGTTTTTTTATCAATTTTCGGTAATATCCAGCTAGTTCCAAGAAAGACATGACTTCTTTTTGTTTCTCGGGTCTTTTGCAATTTTTGACAGCAGATTATTTATATGGGTTGGGTTTCACTCCGTTTTCCGTGATCACGTGTCTCAGGTATTCCAGTTCCGGTCGAAGAAACTCACACTTGTCTGGTTGAAGTTTGAGTCCAGTAGCCCGTAAACTTTCAAATAAGATAACGAGATTTTCGTTGTGTTCTTGGAGTGTGCTTCCAAAGACAACAATGTCGTCCAGGTAAGCGAAGCATATTTTTCCTACCAGTCCCCTTAATGCTGTGTCCATCATTCTTTGAAATGTGGCTGAAGCGTTTTTGAGCCCGAACGGCATGTGGTTATAATGAAAATGTCCTTCAGGTGTAGAAAATGCGGTATATTTTTTTGAGTCCTCGTTCATGGGAATTTGGTGAAATCCTGAGCTCAAATCAAAGGCTGAAAAGAATTTTGCTTTTCGAAGGTGGTCCAAAATCTCGTCGATTGCAGGACGTGGGTAGGCATCTTGATCTGTTTTTTCGTTCAACATCCTAAAATCAATTACAAGCCTCCATTAAGGTTTTCCTGACGCGTCGCGTTTTTTCGGGACTACCCAAAGTGGTGAATTGAATGGTGAGTCCGAGGCTTCTATTATTTTTTTGGTTAACATTTCATTTACTTGATTTGAAATTTCTTCTTTGTGGCATTCCGGACGTCGCGGTTGACGTATATTAATATTCGCTTCGTCTTTCACGATGATTTTATGTGACGCGAGACTTGTGCAGGGTAGTGGATCTCCTTGTAGTGAGAAAATGTCGTGATAAGAGATAGCTATTTTTTGAATCTGTGTTCTGTGGGCATCTTCGATGTGTTCGAGCCTCAAATTTCCGTTCAATAATTTCAATCTAGCATTTAATTCCTTCTGCGTAATGTAAGTTACACGCTCCTCTCGTTCTGGGCCAACATTGATAAACTTATAATTTATCTCTTCGTCACTCAATCTCAAGTCTGTTTCGGTTTCGTTACTAATGGGAATCATAACTTGTGAGTCAACAATACGGTAAGTAGAATTTGAAATGCAGGGATTATCTTCTATGAGAATGTGCCCCTGCTTTTTGTTTGTTTTCACGGTTATCATTTTTATGGTGTTTTTTGGTATAAGGATACCGTCGTACTCCAAGGGATAGACCTTATCATCAAGCTGGAGGGAGCTGTTTGACAAGTTCAACTGATAAGAGTACAGGAATGGTGTCCCGATGATGCCTTCCTCGGGTATGGGAAAAACTATATTTCTAAAATCATAAATTTAATTTAATTTACATTGCACAAAGTAAACATTAATTTATTCGAGTCAGATCTGTTCACCCTTCATTACATTTTTGTTAAATAAGCAAAAGTTACTTTATTGCCCAAAATAATGGACGAAAATTATATTTTAAGAACAACCAAAAAGGAAATGTTTTCAAATCCGGGCTTTACAAGATATTTAAATCAGTTCTTTAACCTAATAACCCTGTTAATTTTACTTTAGGCTCCAGATTTTTTCTCGAATGAGAAAATATGTGAAATATAAATATAAAGAATATAAATATGTAAAATAAAAAAGATGTAATTTTTAAGTTAGATTCATTAAGAATTCAGGAAAATGTATGTCAAATAATTTATAGAATATCTTCTAGAATCCAATAAATAACCTAACCATTAACTGTACGATTAGCAATAAATTCCACAAAGAAAATAAAATGAAAAAAACATTTGAAAATGTTTATAAATTGTCACTTATTTTTTATTGGTCCTAAATACTTCGTCCATTGATAAACTTGTATGCTTTTATGTGTTTATAATTTATTCTTATTTTTTATCAATAGAAAAATGAATTAATAGGACTTATGTTTACTCTTTAGAGCTTCGGAAACAGGTGTTACATACTGGCTGATTGACGAACGTTCATCACGTTCAGGTGACTTTCGGGGGTTGCTGAATATTATTATGGGGTTGAAAATATAATTTGGGGTTTCCTGAAGGTGAAATCAGTGATTATTTCAAATTTTTGAATTTCGTTAGTGTTTTGCGTGTAGGCACTTAGGATTTGTCCAGGTAAAAGTGAAAGGGGTGGTCTTAGGGGGTTATTGAATATTATTATGGGGTTGGAAATATAGTTCGAAGTTTTCTGAAGGTAACTTGTGTGATTATTTAAAATTTGTTGAGTGTTTTACGTGGATGCTCTTCGGATTTATTAAGGCAAAAGTGGAAGGGGTGGTCTTAGGGGGTTGTTAAATATTATCATGGGGTTGAGAATATAACTTGCAGGTTTCTGAAGTTGACTTGGGTGATTTTTTTCAATTTTTTGAGTGTTTTACGTAGAGGCTCTTCGGATTTATGTTCAGGTAAAAGTGGTAGGGGTGGTCTTGGGGGGTTTTTGGAATATTATTACGGGGTGGGAAATATGTCTTGGGATTTTAAGTGCTACGGAACTATTTGGCAAGCAGCTACAATGGATCCTTAATGCCTCGCACGTTAGTTCTCCTCTTAAGAATTAAAAAATTGGAAAAAAGGGAGGTGGATACCCGCCCAGATAGCACACAAAATTCCGTGAAGATTTCCTGAAACTTGCATTGTAAGGTGGAAATATTGCATTGAAAGGTTAGGGCAAGGTTCGGTCAATCAAGAAAATGTCCGCTTCTGAGGGAATGTTGCACGGCAAGTTTCAGGACAGTTTGGAAGATTCATTTAGCTTAATTTGATGCGCAGTAGTTTTCTATGGGACCTACGGCTGCGAAGTACTTTTTTTTAACCATAGAAAACTACTGCGCGCCAAATTAAGTTAAATAAATCTTCCAAACTGTCCTGAAACTTGCCGCGCAACATTTCTTCACAATAAGCGGACATTTCCTTGATTGACCGAACCTTGCCCTAACCTTTCAATGCAATATTCCCAACCTTACGTTGCAAGTTTCAGGAAATCTTCACGGAGTGTTTTGTGCTATCTGGGCGGGTACCCCGTTACACCGATGAAGGTGTTTTTTTGTTAGACACATAAGGGTTAATTTGCAACCTAAATTTCGAAATCAAAATAAAATAATATAGTTAATTTATTTGAGAAATAACTTCTAATGCCCTGTTTAATTATTTTACTTAAGTATCAACATTAAAAAAAATATAAGCCGCAACCGAATTAAACAAATTAGAATATAATGACAAATAATATGCAAAACTCATAAAAATTACTATAAAATAAGTTATTTGAAAATATGTTGGTGACTGCTCCTTGATCACGAGGGAATTATTTAAGAATTTAACATATTTTTAAAAGTTATCTTTTAGAGAGATGTAATTTTTAAAAAAGTGAATAATCTTTTTCAAATAATTCCCGCTAGATCATATGCTGCCACCAACATTATAATGGCAGACTTACTTCACCTCGAGTCCCAATTAAGAACGATAGGCAACAATAGCCAGTCTCAATCGTTCCGAATCGGTGCGACCCGATTAAGAAACACAATTGGGAACGATTGCATTTTTTTTCAATCGTTCGCAATCGGATCCAAACATTTTTTTGTAGAAGGGCATAATACTTTCATGGGCATAGCAAAAAAACGTTTTGTTTATTTATAAATTAACAGCATATGAATATTAGGGGTGCTTCAGCAAAAGCAAGTCCGAATCTCAACGTGCATTTTCGACTTTTATATTCCTTGTGGGTTAAAAATGAACCACGTGGAAGGAGAAATAAATTTGTCTGTTTTTACAGAAAAATTAATTTTTCTCGAAAATGGCAGATCATAACGTAAAATTATATGCAGAATATAAAAGACGCGGCTCACTAAAATGATTTTTTATCATATTTATTTTTATAATTATGCATACTTAGGAAGATATGCGAAGGAAATTTTTATAAAGTAGTGTGAATTATCTATCCCGTGTAGGAATGCTAACAGGGATCCGACCGGGAGCCAGCCGGATAGCCCCAGTTTAAACTGGGCGCCGGCCGGGGATATTTGCCAGGATCCGGGTAAAAACGTCACGGTAAACTGGTCGGATTCCGGCTTTCATACTGGCCGGGATCCGGTCGGGTAACCTGGCCACAGAACGGTAAAAGAATGTTTTGCTTCAGGCGAGAAATTGGTAACTTGGTTTGTCTTTTGAGACTCATCGTGAAGAATACGGTGAACTTTAAATGTAAAATCAAGTGAACAAATTCTCGCGAGGAAATTAGAGTAGAGTTTAAATCACTGTTTCTAGAATCTTCTAGCAATTGTTTTATTTTTGAAACCACGTGGTGATTTGAGGTTAGGAAGGAAGAAAGGAAAAAATGAATACACAACACTATACTTTAATGTAAAATAATTATTATTCGCGCAGTAAGTGGAGTTTTGGAACTGATTACTGAAATAAGGTTGATTTTAATCACGGATTTTATTTGCGAACTTCGAGGAGACGACGCGACATGAATGCAACGTGCATTCTCGTTCGACTAAAAGTACAGACTAAAAATTGTCTGAAAATAGAGAAAATTATAAAAATTGTAATAAATCTGCTGTTGCACATTGCAGAATCGATAAAAGTTCTATTTAATAAGTTAAAACATCGGAAAAAAATCAAATGTTTTTTTTTTTGAGAATTTAAAGAAGCTAGTTTCTGTTTTACTGATCTAATAAATCTTTGAATT
Source organism: Andricus curvator (assembly GCA_932195095.1). Taxonomy (NCBI): domain Eukaryota; kingdom Metazoa; phylum Arthropoda; class Insecta; order Hymenoptera; family Cynipidae; genus Andricus; species Andricus curvator. The sequence continues at coordinate 25,645 of CAKNYM010037864.1, read as the reverse complement.
ATACTTTTCAAATAATAATTCATCTAGTATCCGTAATTACGTCTTTGATAATGTCACGGCTCTTAAAAAATGTGTAATTTCTACAAAAAAAGTATCCTGACCAGTGCCCGGTCGGCTCCCGACCATGAAATCTAACCAGGGTTGTCCCGGCCAGTAACCGGCCGGCTCCCGCCTAGGTGATTCGAGAAAAACGTAGCCTGGCCGGCTCCCGACCGGTTCCCGGCCATGAAACCCAACCAGATGTAGCCCGGCCGGGATCCGACCAGAAAACTTGTTGTAGTAGGGCCAACCGGGCAATTTCTGCACGGGATCCCGCTCATTGAGAGGTCTTTAAGTATGCATAATTTATAAAGAGACTGATGATCCAAAAATACTCTTTTTAATAATCTGCATCTTTTATATTCTGCATAATTTTCCAGTATGAGCTATTAAAAAAAAAACTTTTTTGATTAAGAATAGCAAAAAATGTTCTTTTTTTTGGAGAATTATAACTCTTGATAATAATAATAATAATAATAAATCTTTATTGAGTTCATAACAAGAAGGATATGTACATGGCAGTCAGAGTTAATATACGAACCCAAAGGGCGAGGTACAGCTTAAAGCTGCTTTCAAACCTAACCCTCCATGATCTATGAAGGCTGGAAGATTGTTTTTTTGTTTACATTTACGCATCATTTCCTACATGAACTTTTTTTCTCTGTCATCATAAACATATATTTACCCACAAACGAAGTATTTTGAAAAAACTGAACACGAGTAATTTTCTCCGAAGAATATGTCAAAAGTGTTCAAGTTTGGGAGGCCATAAGTTATGACCCATTGGGGTTCGGTCATTTTTTTTAGAATTACTCGAAATTGCGTATACTTTCATTAAAATCTAGAATATTTTTTCGTAAAAACGATAGGTTCCAAAGTCCAGATATTAACTTCAGAATTGGGTTTTTAGCCTCTTTTTTGGAAAAAATCGGGGTTCTTTAGAGACTTATAACCCTGCGCCTAATACTGTAAGAAGGTTCTTCTTTCTTTTAAACTTTTTTCAGAATTTTCTCAAGCTTACGAATGCAGTATACGAAAACACGATTTTTGGAAAAGTGTTCAAAAATATTTTCGGGACGCGTGGTAGTCATGTTTGCAAAATTTAAAATTCTCATCAGGACCCCTCAATGAAACGTTATATAGCAAACAAACGCGCTTAACATTCCTAACGCGGTGAAAAATTACCAGATGCCTGGACTAATATGACGAAAGTTTTTTAGACTGAAAGTTCTTGCTTTTAGTGGTAATGTTGATATACTGCAATTGGCCTTTCTATATGCAGGGTGCTTCAAACCTTCCTTGCCACTCTGCAATAGTAAATTTTAGATTATAAAATAAACGGGAGGGTTGTTAATAAATTTTCCTTTCATATGAATCTCTGTAACAACTTCAGAGCTTTGCAGGTATGAAAATGGAATGTGCGCTATTTTCAATACTTTTGACGTATAAATTATGTGGAAAGCATTCAATATTTATAAAGTAGATCATTATATCTTGTTCTGAACTTTTTTCAAATAAAAAATTTAGACAAAGCAACCATTTTTTTACATAATAATTGAAACTTTCGTTACCGTATTAGTAAAAGTATAGAAAATATGATTTTTTTTTGGTAAAAGTATCTATTTTTCTATTCAGGGGCCGTGTATAAATTACGCGAAGAAATTAATTACGTCAGATTAATCATTAATCGGAAAATCCCCTAATCCCTAGGGCCTCATACCCTGTCTAATTTTTTCCCTTACATTAACAATAAAAGAATTGCAAGAGCCCTTACTGTTGGAGAATATTCTTCTTTCTACGTGTAGGTTAATTAATATCAATTTTGTCGAATAAATACGTTCAAATTATACAAATAATATTAAAAGTTGAAACCCTCAAGTATATTGTATATCATATTTTACTGGAGAAGTGACCGAAAAAAATGTATTTCTTGTTAATTAGTTCGTTATTTAGTATTATAAGATTTTATTATTGCTATACTTTTATTATTTAAAATATTGTATTAGAATTGCAATTTTGATTTTTGAAAAGTGTTTCAATAAAAAAATTTCTGCACTTGAGCTTTCGAATAAAAATTAAAAAATGAAAAAACATTTTTTTCCTAATATTCAATAAGTGATTAAAACATAAATCATCATAAACACGTACAAATATTATTGAAACTGTTTCAAATTGAGCCGCCCACATTTTTCTACTTTTGGAGACAAAAAGTAATGAGGCAACTTCAGATTTGAAACAACCTTCAGCAAAAAAGTTTTTCTATATAGTTCAAAGAACATTTCTGAAATATTTCAGATAGATTCATTAAAAATTGACTGAAATATGTCTTCTGACTCACATACAATACAAACATTCTTGGCCCATGCCACTCACGCACATTAAGCTGGTTCCGTGACTGGTTTGCGGCACTAGCGCCGCGCATCGCTGGTTCCAAAACTAAACCCTACTCCCGACGTCTCATTCCCCGCGACAATCAATTAAGCTTGAAGGGCATTGTCACCTTTATACTTATCTTCCGTACCGTAGAGGGAAGATAGGTATAGAGGCGACAATGCAGCGGGCAGCTTGAAGCACGCTAAGGGGAGCGAGACGGCAGGGGAAGGCTCAGTTAGGTTTAGTTTGGGAACCAGCAACGCGTGGCGCTAGTGCCACGAACCAGTGCTTTATGCTTAACGTGTGTGAGTGGGGTAGGTGAAGAGAGTGTGCCGTGTTCATGAGTCGAACTGCAAAAAATTTAGAACCCTTATACCTGGACTGGTCTTTCCGAACTATATTCTGGCTTACTCACTTTCTTCCAATATTTTCGTGAATGGAAATAGCCACCGATGCGTTTTTCATTTGAAACTTTGTATTTTAATATTTTAAGTTAAAATTGAAAAACAAAAAAGTTGTTTTTTTAATGACCCTATTTGAAATTTTTTTATTCGCTTAGACGAATAATTCTTTTCTTAGAATGATTAATTACAATAGTTATTATTATTACAATATGTGAGCATTTATTGAATATTATTTGCTTTTAAATTGTAACCATAATAAACACGTGAACTTATTAATCAATACACTAATAAAAATGTACAAATAATGTCCTTCGCATACAATAATTATTTTCTTAGAATTATAATAAAATTTATGGGCATTTTTTACATTATTTGATTTTGTACTTATACATTCTCTACTCTCATACTTATCTTTCTGCACTTGTGAAAAAAATCTGAATAATGTAGGTACAACTTCAAAAAGAAACTTATAAATAAGAAAACATTTTATCGTTATCGTAGGTACAGTTGAGCTCTCGGATCCAACAACTCAACCGACTCTCGTACTATTTTACAAAGTACATATTTCAGTCAATTTTGAATGAATTTATCTAAAATATTCCAGACATTTTCTTTGAACTATATAGAACAACTTTCTCGCTGGAAGTTGTTTTAAATCTGAAGTGGCCTCGATACTTTTTGTCTCCGAAAGTTGAAAAATGTGGTTACAGATCGGCCTTAATTTTCAATTGGATATTATTAAACAAAAGGTCATTTTAAACTTTTTATTATTTTGTAGGCATTCGCTGAGTATACTTTGTATGTGTACCTACTTTCAAACAGTTTCAATAAAATTTGTACGAGTTGTGATGATTTATGTTTTAATTACTTATTGATTAGGAAAAAAAAATTCTTTTCAGTTTTTAATTTTTATTCTTAAAACTAATTTTAAGTCATAAGAATTCTAAATATGCCTGGTTAAAATATAGAAGCCTACATCTAGAAAATTAATTTTGTGAATTTGAAAATTCCCATTCCTTGAGACCCGGGGCAACGCTTTTACGTTTTCGAGCGTCCGGCGAGTTTAAATTCGAGAGCTCAAGTGCAGAAATTGATTCATTGAAACACTTAAAAAAAATAAAAATTGCGTTTCTAACTCAACATTTAAAAATATTAAAAGTATAACAATAATTAAATCCTATAATATTAAATAACGAACTAATAAACAAGAAATACATTTCTTCTCTTACTTCTCCAGTAAAATATGATATACAATATACTTGAGGGTTTCAACTTTTAATATTATTTGTATAATTTGGACGTATTTATTCGACAAAATTGATATTTATTAATCTACACGTAGAAAGAAGAATATTCTCCAGCAGTATGGGCTCTTGCAATTCTAACATTGTTAATGTGAGGGGAAAAATCAGACAGAGTATTATGCCCCATTACGGGAATTTTCCGATAAATAATTTTTTTGACGTAATTAATTTCTTCACGTAATTTATACACGGCTCCTGAGTACAAAAAAATATATTTTTACCAAAACGACAAACAATCATATTTCCTATACTTTTACCAATACGATAACAAATGTTTCAATTGTTATGTAAAAAATGGTTGCTTTGTCCAAATTTTTCATTTAAAAAAAGTTCAGTACTGAAAATGGAGAGAATATTCTTATTTCTTAAGACTACAAGACCTAACGATCTGCTTTATAAATATTTGATTGTTTCCATATAATTTATACGTGAAAAGTATTGGAAATAACGCGCATTCCATTTTCATACCTGCAAAGTTCTGAAATTGTTACAGAGATTTATATGTAAGGAAAATTCATTAACAACCCTACCGTTTATTTTGTATTCCAAAATTTACTGTTGCAGAGTGGCAAGGAAGGTTTGAAGCACCCTACATATATGGAAAGGAAAATTGCAGCGGATCAACATTACCACTAAAAACAATAACTTTCCGTCTAAAAAACTCTCGTCATATTAGTCCAGGCATCTTGTAATTTTTCACCGCGTTCGTTTTCTATAGCGTTTCACTGAGAATTTCAATGGGATGGGAATTTCAACTTTTCCAAACATGACTACGACGCTTCCCGAAAATATTTTTAAACAATTTTCCAAAAACAGTGTTTTCGTAGACTGCTTTCGTAAACTTTAGAAAATTCTGAAAAAGTTAAAAAAAAGAAGAAACTTCTTTCAATAATAGGCGCAGAGTTTTATGTCTCCAAAGAACCCTGATTTTTTTCAAAAAGGAGGCTAAAAACCCAATTCTGAAGTTAATATTTGTACTTTAGAACCTGTCAATTTTACGAAAAAATATTCTCCATTCTAATTAAAGTGTACGCAATTTCGAGTAATTCTAAAAAGAACAATGACCGAACCTCAAAGTGTCATAAATTATGGCCTCCCAAACTTGACCACTTTTGACGTATTCTTCAGAGCAAATTACTCGTGTTTAGTTTTTTGAAAATAATTCTTTTGTGGGTAAATCTATGTTAATGATGACAGAGAAAAAAATTTAATGTACAAAATTATGTGTAAATGTAAAAAAAACCATCGTCCAGCCTTCATAGGTCAAGAGTTAGGACTCTTAAAAAAAACACATTTTTTGCTATTTTTAACCAGAAAAAGTTTTTTAAAAAGCTCGTTCGGCAAATATCCTACGGAAAACGACAACGGCATTAATAACATAAGTAACAAACCGTACCAGATAAAAATAAATTTTTTCGTACAAGATGCCTGGACTATATTCAGACTTTTACATATGACGGAATTTTTTTAAACGTTGTTTATTTTCGGATCTTCTGCATTTTCCTGCTGTCTTTTGCCTCTTTTTTCTCTTTTAGGAGCGTCAATAAACGCAGGTAAAAACGTCCAAATAGTTCCTGATAGTCCAGCGGTTGAAAATTAAATTTCTACATATTTTTGTTATTTCTTTCCCCAGGAAGCATTTATATCTCATATAGTTATGAAATTTCAACATTATTTATAACTAAATTTTTTTTACATATATTAATAAATACTACATTCGTACAAATTTCTACAAACAACAAGTTTTGTGTTATGACTGAGTACAAGTTTTTTAAAAATAAAAGTGATTGCAATGTCGTACTGGAAAGATCATAAACTAATATTATCATGAAAAAAATGTTAAAAAATATGATTACCATCAACTTAAAAGAATAATTCAATGAAAAACATAATATCTACATTTTTCCATGAAAATAAGGGATCTATTCGCCATAAATATGCAAAGACATATTTTTGTAGCAAATGAAATAACGCGAAAATTAATAATAATCAATTATAAATTAAAATATTTATAAGGGGTATATAAAAGAAAAAATAATTCCGAATCTCAATTTGCAGACTCGATTTTTCTGTTCCCTTTGGGTTATAAATGAACCACGTGAAAAGAGACATGAATCAGATAATATTTAGAGGTCGCTTATAGTAAATTTGTCTGGTTTTACACAAAAATTCATCTTTTTTAAAATAGCTGATCATACTGGCAAATGATGAAGAATGTAAAAGATGCGGCTTATTAAAAAGAGTATTTTTGGATAATCAGTCTCTTCATAAATTATGCATACTTAAAGACCTCTCCATAAGTGGGATAGATAATTCACACTACGTTACAACAATTTCCTTCGCATATCTCCCTAAGAATGCATAATTATAAAAATAATTACGATAAAAAATCATTTTAATGAGTTGCGTCTTTTATATTCTGTATATAATTTTGCGTAATGACCTGCCTTTTTCGAGAAAAATCAATTTTTCTGTAAAAACAAACCAATTTATTTCTCCTTCCACGTGGTTCATTTTTAACCCACAAGAAACAAAAAAATCGAAAATGCACGTTGAAATTCGGACTTGCTTTTGTTTAAGCACACCTAATATTCATATGCTGTTAAGTTATAAATAAACAAATGCTTTTTTCTACGTCCATGAAAGTATTATGCTCCCAGTGGACAAAAAAATTAAGGATGTCCTAGAGAAGTCTTCGGGACATCCTTAAGACGTCTTTTGGAACATGTCTTTTGGACATCCTGGGGATGCTCTTAAGACGTCTAATGTCAGTACAAAAGATGTCCCGAGAACGTCCAATGTCTTTAAGACGTCTTTAGGACATCTTTACGACATTGGACGTATTAAAGACTTTGATTGGACTGGCATTGGACGTCCTAGGGATGTCCCAAGGACGTTCTAGGGATGATCATGGTTTTGTGCCCTCTGGGCTATTAGTGATATATTATCACAAAATTTTCAGAATGAATACTCATAGTTATTATTAGAAACTGTTCAAAATATTATCAAACATTCTCTGTAAAAACCAGAGGTCTTTTTTCCGTATCATATTTTTCATGTCCTTTTTTCAAATATGATAACTTCATGCTGTTATTTTTTTCAATGTAGAAAAACGACTCTGGAATCCCACAAGCGGTTTCATTTTAGTATGACTCAAGACAGGTTTTTTAGTCGTATTTCAATGCCTGGAAATAGCTCTGAAATAATAGTATTTTTACAGTGTTAACAAGAATGTTCATTTTCAGTGAATTTCAGACCTACTAAAAAAATCTTGTAACTGACTAAATTTTCATGTGAAAAATTCAAAAACTTGGCAGAGTACAACTTAATTTGCACAATTCATTGAATTTGCGAAATCGAAGATGGTGAACTAAGTCCAAAGTAAAATTGGATTGAAAAATAGCACTGTAAAAGTATAAGAAACTTATTTTTGTGAAAGTATATTTAACAAATTACAATTTGACAGCTCATAGTCACCAAGAAACTTTATCTACGTTTCTGTAATGGAGAAAGACTTGCAATTCCGATAATTTTTTAGAACCAAGAAGTTTTAGTTTGCTTCTTTTAATTAATATACGTCCTGCTTTCTAAATTGTATATCTACATTTTTCAATCCTCTATTTTTCCAATCTAAAAAATCAAATGATCTAGAAAAGAGGCGGATTACTATACTGACTCAGAATTAAATAAGTATAAAATTCTACCATAGGGAAATTCTGAATGATTATTTTCATTTATTTCTTCTAGCTGAGATAATTAATACACTATTCTATACATTTGAAAATTCATTTTTAATGAAATGCATATTTGGCAAATATTCAAATTCGACGAGATTTAGCAGAAGTTCTTGGTTACGGTGAAAACCTGGCAAGTAATAATTTCTTTCACTTCTCACGCTTATCCTGTCTTCTGACTCACATACACCACACACATTCTTGGCTCATGCCACTCACACACATTAAGCATACTTTCTATCGGTGAAGCACTGGTTTCGTCCCTCCTTCCCTCCTATCCGTTTACTGGTTCGGGATACTAGCGCCTCGCATCGCTGGTTCCCGAACTAAGCCTACTCCTGACGTCTCATTCCCCGCGCCAATCATCTAAGTTTGGGGGCATTGTCGTCTCTATACCTATCTTCCCTCTACGTCTGGACCCTCTGTAATATACCCACCGATCATCGCGCTCCGTTTTTTGTGATCACTTCGAGAAACAGCGTTTCCGTAAAAGCACGAGTCACCCCCACAGTGGACAATTCGCTCAGAGCTCGAAGGGGAGCTCAACCTCTTTTTAAGACATAATCTGACGGCAATGCAGTCTCATAATTTTCATTGGTTGAGCTCCCCTTCGAGCGCAGAGCGAATTGTCCACTGGTGGGCTTTTGCATTGAAAAATGACGGAACCATCAGCCACTTTTGTATTGGCTGTCAGAAAAGCTGCGCATTGCACCGGAATCTCACTGCTAAAGAAGGCGCCAGAGGAATTGGCTCTTTTAAATTTCAAGCCGTAACGTATTTGGCAGGTGAAAAATATAGTAGCATGTGTCGTTTGTCTTCAAATTTTGGAGTGAAAACGATAAAAAATGGAGTGTAGTGAAAGTGACCGAGAGAATTGTAATGTAGGTGAGTATACGGAAACAATATTATGTACAACATTTTCTAAACAAGAGCTAATCTTTGACATGGATTTGATACACACAATGTCTAGTAGTGGACACAGCATATATGGGATACTGCGGTGGTTTATGCATGGACGTAACCACAGAAAGTTTTTCGTGTACACTCATATTTCACTATTTGTAGTGTATTGGCGAAGTAGTTAGTTTTACTTTAGGACTAATATTTATTTAATTTGTATATAACAAATTGTATTATAACCAATGTTTGCAACCCTGCCGATGATAAATATTGAACTTAGTAATTATATAAATTTAAATATATAATTAATTGCTAATAATGGGTATAATTGTTTCCTTGCGCAGAAATTTCACTGTGGTTTATTTTGTAATAAATTAGTAGTTTTTCAAATCACTTTTACAATAATTTACATTAGATATCTTATCGTTCAGTTATAAAATGTTTATTCTCTTTTAAAATTTAGATAATAAAGAAATTAGAATTGAATAATTAGTATTAGGAACGCTTAAAAGTCAACCTACCCTTTTTACAGTGTTGACTTCAAGTGAATTCAAAACAGTGACTTCAGTAAAGTATTCAAGACTTCACTAGTTTTTAACCCCTTTAAAATTATAATATTGGCCGAATCCTTTCCATCTTTCTATATTATTTATTCCTAGACTGATTTTCCTAAAATCATTTTCCTATAATAATTTTATACTATTCTGGAGTTGAATTAAAAAATGTTGTCTGTTTTGGCGTATCTCATTCCATTTACGAGATACATTATATTCATTCCAATTTTAGGTGCAATTGCAGAATAGGGGCGTCACCTCTGTTTTGGCTGGAAATTTTTTTTTTTTCGGCAACAAACTATTAGAATCTTTAATTGAACGATAAATGAAGCGATTTGATAAGGGAAAAGTTTTAAATTATTATTATTTTTTTTTACTAAAATGTCTCAAATATGTGTTTTTCACGATATCGGAATGATCATATTTAACTCACCGTTTAGGTGCTTTTAAACATCCATACAACCAGAAACACTGTAAATAATTAAAATTGAATGGTTTTTTAATAAATCAAAACGTATTTAGATATTTCTTTTATGCCGACATAAGCTATTATATCGACAAAAAAAGAAGAGTTTCATGCACATCAGCTATCAGTTGAGACGGGAGGACGCCCTTGGCTATCAATGGCAATCGAGATATGTATGTCACAAAAATAAAAAATAGATATGTACTGGTCACAAAAATAATGTTGATTAAACCCTTACCTCTTTCCAACGTCTCGTGGGGGCCTTTGACTGGTCACAAAAATAATGTTGGTCAAATCCCTACCCCTTTCCAACGTCCAGTCTCCTCCTGTCTCAAGTGACAGCTGATGTGCGCGAAACTCTTCTTTTTTTGTCGACATGATAGCTTATGTCGGCATAAAAAAATATCTAAATACATTTTGATTAATTGAAAAATAAGTCGATTTTAATTATTTACAGTGTTTCTGGCCGTAAGGATGTTTAAAAGCACCTAAACGGTGAGTTAAATATGATAATTCCGATATCGTGACAGACCCATATTTGAGACATCGTAGTAACAAAAGTAACAATAATTTTAAACGTTTTCCTGATCAAATCGCTTCATTTATCGTTCAATTACACATTCCAATAGTTTGTTGCCGAAAAAAATGTTTCCAGCCAAAACAGAGGTGACGCCCCTATTCTGCAATGTAACCCAATTTTAAACTCTAAAAAAAGGTAGATATCTGAAATTATCGAAACCCGAAGATTCTTAATTTTCTAACTTTCCCAGCCGTAATTTCCAAATTTTACAATTTTTCATCCCTTTAAGCTGGTCTACTTGGTAGCCTAGTCGCAGGTATAAAGGGAACTTCTGCAGGCATTTAAAACTGGAATCTGAGTAGCTTTAAACGAGCAGCACTGAAACGGCAGTGGGCAGTGCCGTTTCAGTGCCGCTCAATCGGCAGGGTAATAAATAAGAATAAGTGGTTCTCATACGCCAGTAGCGCCTTGCAACCGGAAAAAACGTCTGGCATGCGGATTTTCGAGAGTTTTTTAGTGAAAATAACAGATTCTTGAAGGACAAAACGTCTGGCCAGTGGATTTTCGAGTGCTTTTCATTGAATCACGGTAGAATATCATGTAAAAGTCATCCATTTTTAACTAATTTCAATTGAAAAAATAGGCTCCAGTCTTCGGTGGGAGGGGGAGGGGGCAGACAATATGATAAGTTTCAACCGGTAGAAAATGACTAGTGAATCTGTTCAAAAGTAAACAATTTACAGTATGTAACACTGTTTCAATTCGAAAGCCTTAGGCTTTCTAGTGAAACCATTTTAAACATCCAATTGCTACTTTAGAACCTTTTTTCAACCTTCAAGTAATTTGAAATGCAGATATTCATAGTTCAATTCAGTTTCAGATCCTATTCAATCAAATATTGCCGTCTGCCGTATCCTATTCAATTTAAAATAAAAAAGAATCTTTTCAATATTTGGCAATATTTGACTGTTCATTGAAAAGGAGCAAGTATTAATTAGATACTGAACAATGTGAAGCTGAATAGTTTTGAATAGAACAACTTAGATTGAATCGTTAAAGTTTCAGAGTGCTGCATCCTACATTAAAACTGTCAGCTTTACAATTGTAATTTTTTCCTTTTTCACATTTTTAATGTGCGAAAATAAGTGTTGCACTTTCATGTATAAATAACAATTACTGTATAATGGAACAAGTCTCTCGTTTAAACATATTTTAATTGCTCAATTTGTAACATTTTTCACTTAAGATTACTTCAAATAATATAATTTACAAATGTATTTGTTACAGTCAATGTCGGAAATCAGTCATTGTCGACAATGACTAAAGCCCAGCGGTCAATGTCACTTTGCT
>CAKNYM010037864.1:0-13601 GCA_932195095.1 Andricus curvator | reverse complement strand
TCCATGTATAAAAGATGGTTGACCTTATATTCTCTTTTGTTCGGCGGACCACATAGGTATCCAGAGCTTTTGCCTCGTAGCACAATAGATAGTCTCCTTGGAAGACCCCCCTCTTATATGTGATATAGCTTGTAGTCACTTGTCTTTTGTCAGATGTTATGACAAATCTTGTCCGCCATAAGAGCATAAGCTCTTTTATGCATCTCACTATTTTTGGTTGCACCTCCATGCACTCAATGAGCTTAATAAGTAGCTCATGGTTCGTGTTATCGAATGCCTTACGGTAGTCAATCCAAGCCATGGACAGATTGCGTCGATACCTGATCGAGTCGTGGGTAATACACCTGTCTATTAACAGGTTCTCCCTGCAACCTGCCAGACCTCTCTTGCATCCACGTTGTTCAACTATTGCACTCCATACCTGCTCGATATATGTTAATATCTTCTCTTTGAGGATGCCAGTGAATAGCTTGTAGCTGGTGTTTAAACAAGCTATGAGCCTATAGTTCTTTGGACTTGACAAATCTCCGGTCTTAGGTATCAATACCGTGCGTCCTTCCACTAGCCACTGCGGGACGGGCTGTTCTCCGTTTAGGAAAGTAGTAAATATACGAGCTAGATCTTGGTGCGTAGAAGTAAACTTCTTCGACCAGAAGTTGTTGATTTTATCTGGCCCTGGCGCTGAAAAGTTCTTAGTTCTAGCGATAACTTTCTTCAGTTCTTCAGCAGTAATTAGTGGACACTCTTCCTCTGGACCTTTTAACCTTTGCCTTTGGCAAAAGTTACGAAAGAGTGATATATCTGAAGCGTCTTCATTTTGCTGATAAGTATCTCCATATACTGGTTCCCAGAAGACTTGAATCTCTTCTCGACTAGGCTGATTTTTAACGGCTCGTGACGTTTTATTGAACAGACGGAAAGGATGAGTAGAAAAGGTGGAATTTTCCTGAATTCACTTTACTCGCCGTTCAAGGCGCTGTTTCGCTGTTGAAAGAGATCTTATTTTTTGCTTCCAGTGCTGCTTGATGGTCAACAGTTTACACTTGTTCAGCATGTGATTTTCTTTCCTTAAGTTTCGAGCAAGTGCTCTATCTTTTGGAGTGAATTTTTTATTTAATGTTATGTAGCTAATCACGCACTGAATATTTGATGCATGCCGTCTCGCCGTTTCAATTTTGAATTGAAGCTGTGCAATAAGCTCGCGAGTCTTACTCAGACGTACTGAAGTATCGTTACTTCTACTGTCGCTAAGCAGGGAGACCGCCTTCTCGTAAACAACACAGTTCAGATTCCAGAGATTAACATCTTCGGGAAGCAAATCGGGGAGAGCAGTATTAGCTTCAGCTAATTTGTCCATCCTGAGAAAGACTTTTTGGTGGATACATCTCCTACTTCTCATGTTAGCATTATCGGCTATCTGCGAAGGCGGTCTTGCTGGAACGGGTGGAATGTTCGCTGGAGGATGCTGCTCTTCTTCTTGTTGATAAAGAGCTTCATATCCGTTTTTTCGCAAAAAGGATGCCTGATCTCTTAAATACTGAGGCGTTTGATGAGCATATACCGGGTGCATATTGACCCAACGGTCGTGTAACCTCTGCATGAATCCTCTTTGCGCCGGTGAGCTTCTTTGCCAACAGGTAAGGATGTCCCTCCTGAGTTGGTCCGACCACTTAAATCGATGTTCTCGCGTTTGTCCGGGGCAATTGCCTGGTTAAATTTTAAATTTCAATAGTTTCTTAACGTGTACGAGCTTCCTTCTCTAAATAAACTATGTAAATATAACCATAACGGTCGAAATGTCAAAATCACAGGTCATAATTTTGAAGCCTATAACTTTGTTCGGATTGACCGAAATACAGATTTTCTTGCATAAAAATGATTCTGGTTTAATTACCTTGAAAGTAATACTGTGTTTTATAAGCTTATGTTGTATTAACACAGTTTTTAGGCACAAAAAGCAGAAGAAAATAGGTATCGAGATGAGCTGACTTTATTCAAAATCAGACATTCAAACTTCAATTACTTTTGATCTAGAGTATGAATTTACTTACAAATATTTCTACAGTATACCTGACGCTATAATGTACACCTCAAAACAAAAATTCATGTTTAGTTTACTAAAATTACTTACATATCTTTGAGGGACAGAAAAGTGAAAGGTTCTAGACGTGGTTCTGGGCTTATATCCAGGTGATTTAATAAGATCTGAAGAAAGCTCATGAAGAAGTTCCTACTTCAAGAAATGAAATTAACTTCATCAAATTAATCGTTTACAATTCTCAAAATAATTTGTAGTGATATATAAATAATATACTTGAAAACATTAGAATGCCAACTGAATAAAGACCAATGTATCAAAATTCTATTTTTAACGATTTCAAGTAATTTAGGATACTATTTATCGATGCATATTAGAAATATGTAAAAATAATTTCTCCTTTCACTTCAAAAAATTAATTTTAAAATTATGAGAATGACAAGTGGATAAAGACAATTTAGTTTTTTTTTCCTCAGACACAGACATTAAAAAATATATATTTTTACCTCCCTGGAAGATTGTAAATATTGGCCACATACTTCGAAAACTTTTATGAAATATTTTTGCACTTACACCTAATTTTTTTTATTCAAACTGGATAAGGACCATTTTTCCCCCCCTGTACCATAAAGAACAATTTTTTAAAAAGTTTTTACATCTGCAATGTAGAAAACTTACGGAACACATGGTTTAGTCCAATGAAATTTTTGATATCTGTAAACGGTGGTCAGACGAGGGTTTTGCATGCGTGTGTAAAGAAAAAAAATCTTCACAATTTTGAGGGTGAACCGCTAGAGGGCAGCAGTTGCGGAATAATAGACTTATCCAAAAGCCTAGGGCGCGTGTCTGTCGGATCTTGCACTTTGTGCTCGATAATGTATTTACCTCACGCTTCGCACTTGGTCTCTGTGCTTACCCTAAATTTCGGCATAGACCATTTTAAATTAAAGGATAAACAATTGACAAGTGTCACTTGGTACTTGTGAATTCCCTTTTGTTGAAGCTTTTTTGGGTTTAACGAATAAATTCTCGTCACTTGTCTCGCGCTTCGAACTCGATTAACGTATGTCCAAAACATGAAATATTTTATATTATGTTAAACTCTGTTATATATTAAATGCATTTTATATTATTTTACTGTACTAACCTCATTGATTGAATGATTGAATGACTGCGTGACTGAGTAACAGAGAGAAAGAGAGAGAGCAAATGACTAAGTATATCATTAAGCCATTTCCCTTTCAGGGTAGGCGTGACACTACCCGATTCGGGTAGTGTTTCTAGGTGGATAGTTTCTTGTAGTAAATAACTACAAGTGTGGGCTCACCACATCCAAGTGAGTCATGTAAATAGTGAAACTAATAAAGTGAGTGAGTGAGTCAGTGAGTAAGTGAATGAGTGAGTGAGTGACTAAGTGAGTCATGTAAATAGTGAAAATAGTTAAGTGAGTGAGTGATTGATTGAGGGAGTGATTTAGTGATTGAGCAAGTGAATACTAATTGAATCATTGAGTGAGTGAGTGAATGAGGTAGTGGGTTATTGATTGTTTCAGTGAATGAGTGATATTGAGTGAGTGATTAAGGAAGGGAGTGAGTGAGTAAATTAATGAGTGAGTGAACGAATGAGTGACTAAGTGAGTCATGTTGAGGTCAGTCGTTGGTTTGAGACTAATACAAAAATTATTAA
Organism: Andricus curvator; assembly: GCA_932195095.1. Lineage (NCBI taxonomy): Eukaryota > Metazoa > Arthropoda > Insecta > Hymenoptera > Cynipidae > Andricus > Andricus curvator. Next base: position 9,877 of record CAKNYM010037864.1, on the reverse strand, counting down.
ATTAAATGGAAGAGGGAAACTAATTTATAAAAGGAAAGCAAAGTAATTTAAAGTTAAAATGAAGGTTTATTGCTAATACTATTTACATTGTAAGCTCGCATCTTATTCTAGCCGTGTGGGTATTGGGATTTTTGAGCTTGAGATGTAGCTTGTGGGGGGGGGGGGGGATCGCGTTCCTTGGATTCGAGAAAATGCTACTGGGGGCAGCGAGTGTGGTGGGTGGTCCAGTTGTGGGGACGGTGATGGAGACGATGTGCCAGCCGGGAGGAATCCAGGGAGATCCAGGGGTGGGGGTCCTTGGTTTGGCTCTTTTCACTCGGGAAAGGGTTGGAGCGGAGAAACCAGGGAGATGTGGCTTGGGTCGAAGCCCGGGGAGATCTGACTTCTTGGAGGAAAAAAAAGGGGGGGCCGTGCCATTCGCGCACTCGCGATTTATGATCTCCCCGAAGAATGATCGGACTGGAAGAAGTTGTTGTGCGTTACCCGTTCGGGCAATATTACACAATCTGAGAGTCATTTAAAGTGACGTTTGTTACATCAAAGAAAAGTAAAGAAGAAGAGTGCGAAGGGGATAGAGGGGTCGAAAAATTTAAGTAGCTGGTTGACTTATTTCATGAGGAAGTCTTTTGGCATCGCGTGCTTGCGAAGCGGATCGAAATTATATTTCCCTAGAGAGGAAATATGTTCAAGAGGTGATAATGATGTAGATTCATAGAATTTAGTGGCGGTTTCTTTGATATACTCTGAAATGTAAGGTAATTGAAATTCTCTGTGAAGGACAGAATTCTTGGTATATCTAGGGGTTTTTGGGATACGTCTGAGAAATTTATTTTGAATGATCTGAATGTGATTAATATTTCTTTTTGACGCATCTCCCCAAATTGTGCAGGCATTGGTTATGATTGGTCGGATAAACATTTTTTAAATCAGGATTCCATATTGAGGTTTTAGACTCGAGTGTCTATTAATAATAGAATTTAAACGCGAGATAACCCCGAGAGCTTTCCCTTTAGTTTCTTGAATATGTTGCTTCCAATTAAGACGTTTATGAACTTTACCCCCTAGGTATTTTACGGAATTTTTCCATTCTATTGGTTTATAATACGTTTTTGGTGGATCTATTTTAGCAGGCTTTCTGACTGAGAAAAGAATTGATTCTGACTTTGCTACATTAATTTTTATTCTCCAAAGCTTAGCCCATGCCTCAATGATTTCAAGAGCTTTGCTAAGTAATCTTAAGATTTTCGGAACTGACCAAGAAGAAGTAAATAGTGCGGTGTCGTCTGCATACAATCCAATTGTAACTTCGGGGACCTCAGGGATTTCGTTAATGTAAGATAATAAAGAATACCGGTCCTAGAATACTGCCTTGGGGCACACCCGCTCGGATGGGTTTCTCTTTTGAAAGTGTCTGGCCTATTTTGACTGAGAATTTTCTGTTGGAGAGATAAGAATGTATGAAATGGATAAGCCCTCTTGGGAAATTTTAATTTATTAGTTTTCTGAGCAGTATTACATGCCAGACACTACCAAAGGCTTTTTTTACATCGAGGAAAACAGCTCCAGTATGTTTTCTTCGAGATGATAGTTTACGCGAGTGAGTATTTTTTTTTAAATTTTGCTCATTGTATTAAGAAGACTAATGGGCCTGTAGCTGGTTGGATGATGTGGATCCTTGCCTTTTTTCTGAAAAAATAAAATGCGAGCTATTTTCCATGAATTAGGAAAGTAGCTTAGTTGAATACAAGCATTGAAGATAGTGGCGAGGAGAGTGAGACACGAGATTGGAAGTTTTTTGAGGACTAAGTTTGAAATTGAGTCAGGACCGGGTGCTTTCGAAGTAAAGTTTCACTGAGCAAGCAAATTGTGATTTTATTCTTGAACAGGTATGTGGCTATTTCATGCCTTTTTTTAAGGATACCCTGAACATTCCACAACATTATTTTTTGAGTGTTGTTATTGAAGATGGCCATTTTCGATAGCAAGTGAATGTATATTACTTATAATTTCGGCGGTTGAATTGATAGCTTCGATAATGTTAATTTTCCCCCCATAATATCAGTGGTTAAAGTTGTATCTCTTTTTAATAGATTTACAAGATTCACTTCGATATCCTGAGAGGGTGTATTTTTAATGGGGACAGCAGTTGGAAAAATTTTAATTTGTGGGCCTTCAATTTTCTTGACAATAGGTGGTTTAGCGCGAGTGATAGTAGATTTCGTTGTTTTGGATGGTTGCATAGTTTGAGGTTTGATCGTGTGTGCTTCTGTAGTAGAGGCGACTGTAGCACTGTAAAGTAGTAATTTTGTCTGTGGCTGGGCACTGGCTGGTGGGATGTATTTATGTGTAGGATTTTCTTTTGGTGCTGTCTGCACAGCTGGTTTAATAGGAGTAGTTTCTTTCCGTGAATAAGTAGATTTCGATTTATTAATTGTGGGTTTTCTGGAGGCTTTTTAAAAGCAGAACAACCTCTATAATTAGCGGGATGATCTTCAGCACAGTTAGCGCAAGTGGCCGGCGATTCGGGATCTTTTTTGCATGTGGAACTCTGATGTGCGCCACCGCACTTCACGCAGCGTGGAGTGGCGTGGCACACGTCAAAGACATGATGGAATCTTTGGCACTTAAAGCACTGGGAAGTTTCCTTAGGTTTAACATAGGGCTCGACTTTTATTTTGATAAAGGAAATAGACTGAAGATTAAGAAGCTTTTTTGCTGGAGGGGTATTCGGGATCATTACCAGAAGCATTGGTAAGGCTTTCTTTGTTTGTTGATTTCTCATGCGAGCAACTGAAGTAATGGCGAACCATTCCTCTTTAAGTTCAGAGTGTACTGAATCTTCCGGGTACGCGATGGGGATGTTTCTTATCACTAGTTTAATGGGTGTAGAGTCAAAGCTTTTATACAAGTAATATTGAAAGCCTTGCTGCTCTAGATTGGAAATAATTTTTCTATAGTCTTCAATATAAGACACTCGAACGGAGTAGACATCTGACCCGAGATTGTATACTATCGGTTTAAATTGTGTAGAATCTTTTAGTAGTTTATGTAGAACTGTGTAGGGGTGGTTACCTTCGTCTACATTTGACAATGCCATACTCACGACTGACGTTCTTGAGCTCTTACTGCTTCCTCCGATTGAGGTGACCGAAGATTGGCCACTGCTGGTGCTGGCCGAAGCGTCATCCGATGGCTTGGCCAGCTTACGTTTTTTGCTCCTTGAGGTGACGGCGGAGTAGTTGCTTTCGATGTCTTCTTCTTCCATCTTGGCGAAGGACACTTCGCTGGTACTGCTACTTCCTGCTGGACAGGAAGCTGGGTTTGGGCTCTGTGACATGGGAGTCACAGAGTGCAAAATTTCTAAAAGTATCAACTCGATGCGTCTGATAGACCAGAATCTATCAATCTATCATGAGCATCTCCTATCTCAGTGATAATCCTGAATGATACAAAATTCTATGGGGTCGGCTATAGGTATAGCGATGAGAACGGATTCCCCCACTAAACGACATGTGCACTTTCTCCCCTCTCTCTTGACACTAACGAATAAGCCTACGCATCTAACTTCTTGGTCTCGTGGACCGTACTTTTATGTACTTCGCTTCGGCCGCGGCGCACCACTTGCGACGCAGAAGAGTGGGGGTTCACTAGCGAGGATCGTTTCGTCGATGTCGCTGGGAGGGAGCTCTGCGTGATTGGTTCGCTCTCGCCACGTCAAAGTCTACAAGCGTCTTTTGAACAGCTAAACCGTGCTTGCGCTGTAGGTTGTCAGAGGGACTTTAACTTTTCGACTGAGTGTCGCGACTTAATTTATTCTAAGTCGAATGACAGGTGGGGTTAGGACGCCCAGGCTACGAAAGAAAGTATCGTGGATGTTTGGCAAATATTATTCATGGCCATAAATATTATTTATAACCATGAATATAATTTAGCGGACATCAATGTAGTTAGTGAGTGAGCCATTGAGTGAGTGAGTGATTGACTAAATGAGTAAATGAGTGATAAGATTAGTAAGTGAGTAAGAGAGTGTGTTAGTAAGTGAGTGAGTAATTTAGTGATTAAGATAGTGATGGAGTGATTTCGTGATTAAGTAAATGAGTGAGTGAGATTGAGTGATTCAGGAAGTGATTTAGTGAGCGAGTGAGTGAATTAATGAGTGAATGAGAGAGTGAGTAAGTGAGTGAGTGTGTAAGTCAATGAGTGAGTAATTGATTGAGTGAGTGAATGAGTGGAAAAAAGCTAGCTTATTTTCACGTCTTTGTGGAAAGAGATGCAAAGAATGCAAGCCTTGATGCGTCTTTCTACGGCGAAATCGAGAATACTGTTTCAATCTTATCAGCCCAGCGACCTTCAATTTCATATCAACTTGACTTTGTGCTCCTCCACCTCTATCTAGTTTATCTTGGATGTATGAAGGAGCAAGATTTACCAGGAGCTACATTTTGTTCAAGTTGAAACCATTGGGCGCGTCTCATGCGTAGATTGACAACTTCTACACGGAGAAAAAAATCTAAGTAAAATAGCAAGAGTACTTCTCATGCGTTTTTGGCAGGGTTTTTTCTTGTTATCCTAGCCATAATTCATGCAGTTTAAGTACGGGTATATCTTATAGTAGGAAAGTAAAGCAGTCGATGCTCTAAGAGCAGTCTTGACGGGCGAGAAAAGCGGATCACTTAACCGTGCTGTGATTGCAAGAAACCCTTGCACCGTTGCAACTCTAAAAAAACGTAGAAATACTCAGAAAAATATATTCTGTAGGAACTATTTTTGTGATTAGGATTACTGAATACGGTCCTCAATTTGGATGTATAAAAAAAATTCCATTGTGATAATACCGGTATTTATGTTCAAGCAAAAGCATTGGATACTTTTTATTTTAATTATTATTTCCATGCATACAGCGTGTGTTCTGGGAATACAGATTTTAATCATCTTTGTGGGCGAAGAGGGCCTGATATGAAATAAAGAAGCTGAAACCATTTGCTTAGATGTTTAGCCGTTTACAAAAATAAGAGGGTTGAAAGAAATCCGTGCTGAATAACTAACGGTCGAATTGTAGAGCGCTCGAGGTAACTGAGATAGAGCAATGGTCTAGGTTCTAGGCTAGAAAGTCTGCCATCATGCGTTTGCATCCTCGTACTTTTTTTCAAAAATTTTTCTAATTATTTTTAAAAATAATTTAAGCGTAAATATGCATAAATTCTACGAACAACTGGATTTTTTCGGTATGAGTAGACACCGCCAAATATAAAAGCGGGAGTATTGATATTGGAAAGAAGAATACGCTATTATCTCTAGAAAATATGATTCAATTATTAATAATATGGATAAATACATACATTTTTTTCAACATGTTCATTAATTTTTTTTGTTAAAACTTTCAAAAATAGAAAAATAATGTTTATTACTAATAATTAATAAATAATAATTAATAATATTTCTATTTGAAAATATATTTGATTATTAATTATTTTTTTATAACATTCATGCATATTTACGGTCGAACTATTGAAAAAAATTAGAAAAAAGTACGAGGACGCGAACGCATGACCACAGACTCTCTAACCTAAAACCTAGACCATTGCTCTATCGCAGTTACCTCGAGCGCTCTACTATTCAACCGATAGATGTTTAGCACGGATTTCTTTTAACCCTTTTTTCTCGTAAGCCGCTTTCTATGTAAGCAAATGGTTTGAGCTTTTTTTATTTCATATTAGACCCTCTTCGCCCACCAAAGATGATTGAAATCCGCGTTCCCTGTTACGCGTACTCCTCTTGTGAGTATGAGACAGATAAGCCATAAAATACTATTTTTTGTCTACTTTTGATTTAAGTCGTAATGGGATTTTTGTTCCCAAACAAATCTCCCTAAAAGAGAAAAAATTTACCAAAAACAGTAACATTATTTTAAAAAACCCCTAGTCTCTTTTGATTTTAAAAGTTTATATATTTTCGACCCACCCTATTATACAAGTTGAAATCAGACTCATGCTTTAAGAAAATTGTACCTAAAAAATATAAATGTACCAACAAAATTCAAAATACCTACTTATATATGGCTAACATAATACCTATTTATGTTTAAAAATCTTTTGTTGACTTGCAAAATTTCAAAATATCGCTAGCGCGTGTTAACGCATGCGTTCCACAATTTCCATACGTGCGAGTCAGCAAGTGCTGGGAGGTGTGGCTTAAGACCTTCGTTGTAATAAACCCATACCGAAATCGCAAGGGTTTCTTGCAACCATAGCAAGGTCAAGTGAAAGCTTTTCTCGTACGGCGATAATACTTTCAAAGCATACGCTCGAGCTGTATTACCACACGCTTTATGCTTTGGAAGTAAAGAGGCTTGTCATGCTAAAATTGTATGAGTTCGAGAAAATATAGCACGAACTTCGGGCCAATTGCGTGTTCAACTGTTGCGCCTTCCATAAATATTGGTGGGTGGAATCTATTAATGATTGCGGCCGCGATGGAATAAAATTCGTGAAGGTGATGAAGATTAGTTATAATAATGGTTCCTTCGAAGAATTTGAATATGGGGCGAAAATGTCCGTTCCTAGTCTCAACGATCCATCGATTCTTCATGACCATCCGAGACATGTTAGCTTCTTCAGTTGATAATTGCTGTTTTCTATTCTGGAAAAATGCCAGCATGCAGTAAGTGATTCCAACGCATTATAGCTATGGCACGGCATCCCTCTATCCTCTGTCAATGAAGGAAATATCTCCATTTTGAAACCACCCCCTTATATCATTAGGCTCCCTCTCGTACTCTCTTTCCAAAATCGCTGCATCATTGTTGTAAACATCCGAAAAGTATGGTCCCAATAGACACAATATAAAGCCGTCTGGAGCAACAATCATAGTAGGTTTAATAAAATGTCGATGTTTGTGCTGAGAGAACGACTTTCTTCAAATACGAAAATTGCTCCTTTTCTGTGTGTAGGAATAGGTACAATCCACTGCAGCAATGACTTTTGGTGTCTGCGGCTCTGAATTATAGAGTTCATTTGCAAATTCCGTAACGTGTCTTTCGATGTATACTTGCCTTGGTATTGCTTGGAATCTGACATTCTCAGGAACAAACCTCTGGTGCAAAGATTGTATCACTTTTACTATAACTAAGCTGACGGCAGCTCTACTTGGATACTTAAATATGACTTTTAAAAAGTCATCCGATAAATCTTGCCTTAGTTTACATAAAAAAGTCAATAAGTCTTTTCTATATATGTATCTGTGACCTCCTTCTTGAGGTACGGGATCACAGCACGTAAAAAGAAGTGAAAATTGTTCTTTGATAATTGGAAAAATACATTTAAATTCATCGTCAGTGAAACAACTCTCATCTTCAAACTGATTTTGATTATTGGCCACATGCCTTAGTTCTTGCAAAAATATCTGTAACTCTTGTCCTTTTATTAGAAATGGTCGATTAACTGATCTGAGTCCTTCTAGGATTAATCTCGGGAAGCATCCCTTTTCATCCGAGTTATGTGCACAACTTCGAAAATTTTCGGGAACATAAATGTTGCGAAAAAGAAAAATGTTTATCCTACACTCTATAGACAACCTTTCTACATTTTGTCTAGCTTTGCATACTAAGCAAGATGCACTTACTGCTTCCGTTAACACATCTAAACGCATTGTACTTGGATCAGCTTCTGCAGCACGTATTTTATCTGATATGGATGTATTACAAATAATACATAATCTGGATTCATGATTCAAGTCAAGAGGTAGGTTATTAAAAGCATCCCTTAGTGTAATTGCAAGGTGCGCTTTATGTGCATCTTCCATGCCATTTATTCGTTGCATTCGCTGAGGATTATGTTACATACATAGCAGACGATCTGTCTACGAAACGCAATCGTTTATTATTTATACAATACACAATAGAGATAAGTATTTACTTACAAAGGATGCTATCGGTTACACATAAAACATTAGCTTACTGAATGAATACTAAATGTCATCCGTAAAACAACTGCATTTTTTTATTTTTTTGAAAGCTGTTGACTTCAAGAGGATAATATAGTTTTTTGCAAATCTTTATACCACTCACCTGTTCAAAAAATGCAATGGCGTAATCATGCGTCATAAAGTAGTGTTCTTGCATGCCTTATTTCATAAAGTAGGCTGTGAGTTCAATTTTGCATTTAAAAATATACAAACAGCCAACTTCATAGGCAAGGCACACATGAACACTACTGTACATCTCGATTTGTAGCCTAAAGTTTCACATTAAATAGATCATCTTCCTTATTCAACATTTGAAGATAAACAATTTTGTCTATTATGTATTGAATAAGTAATAAACGATGGCGAACCGAAGACTGATAACATGTTATGCACGTAATGTGGAACCGCTTCTAAAACTGCTTTTAATCATCGATCACTGAAAAAAACAGGTGGTAGGGCAAACCACATTAGATAATGCTCTGTCTGCCTCTTTCATTCACTCACTCTATCATCCATACACTACATGACTCACTTACTGACTCACTCCCTCAATCACTCATTTACTTACTCAGTCACTCATTCTTCTACTCACTCCCTTAATCACTTACTCACTTATTCACTGAATCAGTCAGTATCCCACTACTTCATTCACTCACTCCCTCAATAAATCACTCATGCACTTCATTATTTTCAATATTTACATGACTCACTTAGTCACTCGCTCGCTCCCTCAAGCACTCACTCATTCACTTACTAAGTCACTTATTCATTTACTCACTCTATCAATTAAACAATCACTCAGTCACACGCTCAATTGCTCCCTCAATCACTCACACATTGACTTACTCACTCATACCCACCCGGGAGAAAAATATTACACCGGGAAATTTCCCGTATTTCATAATGCGCTTAATATTGCGTTTAATATTTATTATTTAAGCCTTGATAGTCAGGTTATAATTTAATAATTTTAGATGTAAATATAAAGCAATTTCGAATTAAAAAGCTTAAAATTGTACAATTTCAAAAATTGGAATCATATTACAGCAATTTTGTTTTTTATTATTTTTTTTATTTTTAATGTAATATCTTAAAATGGCCAGATTTTTAGTTAAAGATTTAAACAAATAAATAATTTCAAATTGAAAAAGATTTGATTAGAAAATTTAAAGAATTTATAATGTGTGTGTATATATATATATATATATATATATATATGCAAATGGACAAGACCCTCTTCTTAAAATGGTCAGGAAACACGAAGAAGTGGGAAAAGGGGCGTTTCTGTACAAAGCAGCGGAGGAGGCTGCTGAAACACTCGGCCTTGACTTCAATATTAGGGGTGAGCAAAATGCATCAAATCTTATCCATCTTGAATACTCACTCCTGAAGGCCCGGATTAAGAAAGCACAGGAGAAAAACTTCCACGAACAGCTCCTCGACAAGAGGATGCACGGCATCTTCCACAGAAATGTGGAAGATCAGTCGATGTCGTATGAGCTAACGTTTGCTTTCCTTAGATCACCCGGATTGAAGTCGGGCACGGAGGGCTTCATTTTGGCATGTCAAGACGGTGTCATTTCCACTCTAGCATACCGTCGCCACATTTTGAGCCAAGACATTCACGATGATAGTTGCAGAGCGTGTCATGCACACCCCGAGCATTTAGGACACACACTATATAGTTGTCCAACTCATGCGGGAACGACCTACATCCAAAGGCACAATGCGGCACTAAGAGTGCTTTATTACCATCTCTGTCACTCTTATTGCATTAGCCCAAATACCTCTCCGCTAAACGCTCCTAGAGAAATAGAGTCAATTGTCGAAAATGAGAGGTGCCGCATATACTGGAACTTAATATTCTCGACAATTGTTTCTGTTGCGCACTCGAGGCCTGACATAGTTCTCCTTG
>CAKNYM010037863.1:13551-44847 GCA_932195095.1 Andricus curvator | reverse complement strand
CGCATATGCCTCGCACATACGTGCCCCTTACAAAGTGCGACCCATATGCCTCGCACCCAGCACGCACCGCGTGCCCCGCATGCCGTGCGAGTAACGTGCCCCGCACGTTTGCTATCTGGGATAGCTTGCCATCGGATTGCATTGCAAGAGATTTTCTAGCTCGCTTATCTTCTACAAATGACAATATATATCAAATAAGTATTCCGGAACGCCCTGCGAGAGGACCCTGAAAGAGAGGACACGTATAGTTGCACTTCCCATCTGTGCTTTATTTTCAGCCAGCCAGATGCTTGCAAGGCGGGTGTAATATGGTCGTATTTTTTAATTCCATATGTGAATCCTCGTAGACTTCCGGGTCTATATGGCTCTATATGAAATAACCAACAGCCACTGAGATGGTTCCTATATGCTTCTGTTGGTCTCTTTATTTCGTTTTGGGGAATGCCTTATTGATTTTCATAGACTTTCGGGTCTATATGGCTCTATATGGAATAACCAACAGCCACTGAGGTATTTTTTATATGCTTCTATTGGTATCTTTATTTCGTTTTGGTAAATGCCTAATTGATTCTCATAGACCTCCGGGTCTATATGGCTTTGTACGAAATTACCAACAGTCACTGACGTGGTTTCTATATGTTTCTGCTGATATGTTTATTTCGTTTTGGGGAATGCCTTATTGATTTTCATTGACTTCCGGGTCTATATGGCTCTCTACGGAATTACAAACAGTAGGGACTTAGTGCGACATTAAAAAAATACTATTTGTAAATCCATATAGATACCACTTCAAGTTATTTTTGTAATTGCATATAGATTACGTCTTGGGAGGATCCATATAAATCCATATGAAAGTAGGTACTTAGCACGTCGTCAGAAAAGTTCCATTTATAAATCCATATAGAAATCACTTCAAATCCTGTTTGAAATTCCATATAAATTACCCGTTGGGAGCATACACCCAGATAACAATCGTGCGACGCATTGGACCCGCACGTCATGCGAGGCACGTCGTGCGTGCGAAAATGCATTAATTTTGTCAACACGTGCCTCGTTCAAGTGATGGGCACCAGAGTGCGAGCAGAATGCGTCGCATTTCGCTATCACGAATGCAGTCACGCAGTGTTGATATTATGCGACGCACATCGTGTAGGCACGGTGATGGCCGGGGATGACGTAAATTTACGGAAATTTAAAATGATCAAAATAAAAAATTAACGTAATATTAAAAATATTAAAAAAATAATTATTGAACCAAGCTTAACATGTTTTGGTCCAAGCGCAATGGTGTTTCACCGCTTTTGAAAACTCTTGTGAACTTTAATTTTTGGAAATTGAATTTAATGAATAATATCAAAAAATATTTGTTAAATAATAATTTTATCATTTTCAGTGACCGTTTGCTCTCTGACCAAGAAATTGTATACCCTCTTCTACCATGCGGCGGTTCAATTATAAATAAAAAATTTGTAGATACATTAAGTTTTGAAAAAATGTTAATTGATTAAATCACTTAAGCATAATTTTTATCATTATATATGAAAATATATATAATCGTTTAAATAATATCAATAATAATATAAGTTTAAAATGTACTGAGCGAAATGTTTATTGAAATGTATAATCATTTTCAAAAAGCGCGCGATGGCAGTATATCAACGATACGCGTAGTAAATACAATCGCTAAACGCTCGCTTGACTAGTGCGTAATGTGTCATTTTCCCTCCATTTGCAAAGAAGAAGTCATTGTTTTTTCCTGCTCCCGGCGTCTCATTATTGTGTCCAGTTTTATGCGTTTTATCAAATATATCGCAATATAATCCATAATTGAATTCTTGGATTTTAAGTTATTGTAGATTTTTTTTCGTTAAGCTTTTCTAATAATTTTGCCAAAGTTTGAGACTGAAGCAAACTTTATTATAATATTCTTTTACGAATTGCGTTAAACTTTACCAAAGATTTGCGATAAGTGAGTTATATGTAGATCCACGACTTTAATAAAATAAGAAACGATATAAAATCCATTCTCCACTTGTTATTTTACTTTTAAAAACAATTAAATTAATTATTTATTAACCCTCCCATTAGACCTGCACTTCGTACGTGCAATCTGCCCGCACGCATTGTGACTTCACGACGTGCGACCCATGTGTGCATCAATTGATGTCGCAGCTATGTGATCACATGCGTGCACGACGTGCGGGGTATCTTGCACGAATACCCGCACAATGCGCGCATCGTGCGTGCACAATTGTTATCTGGGCATATAAATCTATATAGAGGTAGGGAATTCGCACCACGTTAAAAAAATCTGTTTTGGAAATCCATATAGAAACTACTTCAAATTCTGTTCGTAACTCCATATAGAGTAGATCTTGAGAGCATCCACATAGATCCATGTAGATGTTTAGGGACTTAAGTGTCAGCAGAAAAATCGTGTATGGAAATCCACATAAATACTTACAGCAAAAGGGACGCTTTTGGAAATCCATTTAGAAACCAACTGAAATTCTGATTAGAAATCCATATAGAATACATCACGAAGACATCCGCATAGATACTTATAGATTTTGTATGTGGCAAATTTTCCCTAAAGCTGGAGTTCGAATGCTGCGGCTGAGCCTAAGCTAGCCGCACGACGGAATTCCTGCGAATCCGCCCTTGTGGCCGAAGCCGCATGTTTAATTTCCAATGCGACGACTGCACCCGCATATCAGTACAGTTCCATCGTCTGCGGCAGTAGATTGTTGCAAGCCATGGCAGAATAACTAATATTATTATTCAATTTCCTTGACGAGGAGGAAGATCTTTTATCAATTTTATTAAAATATGCAGTTCGGAATGAACCTCAGCATGGAAAATCGTCTTTTGGGATCAATTTTGTATCAATTCAGTATTTGAATTTTCAACAAAAAACACGAAAATTCTTAACACAATACATTAACTTTTGATCAAACAGTTTAATATTTTACCAAAAATTAAGTTTCAATACAAAAATTTAATTTTTAATATTTCAAGCAAGAAATACCAATTTTCAACCAAATATTTGAATCCTCGACTTAAACATCTTAATTTCCTACCAAACAGTTGTATTTGCCACTAAAAAAATTGATTTTCTACCAAAAGAATTAATTTTTAACAAAATACATAAGTTTTTAATAAAACAGTTAAATTTTCATCCGAGATGATTTATTTTCAACCAAAAAAAAAAAATAATTTTCTATGAAAAATGTGATAGTTGATATTTTAACCAAAAAATATTCGAATTGGAAATTTAGAAGAATCAAATTCAATGAAAAAGACCAATATTCAACAAAACATTAAAATCTTCTGCTAAAACGTATTAGTTTTCAACCAAACAGTTGCATTTTTAACCAAAAAGATTAAATTTATACCAAGAAAGACGATTTTTCAACAAAATAGTTGAATTTTGAACAAAAAAATGGTCCGACATCTGAACATTTCAATTTTTTTTTTTTATTTTCTTAAAAATCTTAGGAATTTCTATTCATATATCCTTGAAAATTATTAAATAAATAAACCTACAATGAAAACATGGTTATCGGTCATGTACGTACATACATACATGGCTACATAATTACATATATAAATAATTATATACGCTCATTTATGAATGAATATGTGATAAATTTTATATTTGCATGCAAAACAAAACGTTCCCACAACGTGATTATTTTATTAGGCTTTGTATGTAATATGTAATTAGTAAAATCTTACTGATTACTTCAGTAATCTTCAGTAAAACTTCAGTATTGAGAAATAATAAATAATAATATAATTACGTTGTGGGAACGTTTTTTTTACATGCAAATCGAAAATTTATCACATATTTATTCATAAATGAGCGTATTTAATTATTTATATATGCAATCATGTATTATGATATAATTTTTATCACAAAATAAAATTTTCCACAAAACTCTTGCTCGACGAACTAGACAACCCTCACGGCTGTGCGTCTAGACACAAGCGTCTGTCTGTCGATACGCCTGCTATTTTCCTTTATGATTGCGCGCGTGAGCGTGGCGCCGATTTCAAAAGCTTGGCTCACCTCCTCTATCAGTGCCCTCGACTTGCGTCAGGCAGGTTTATAAATATATGTAATTAGTACACATGGATCAAAATATACAAATGATTGGGTGAGAACGACCTATGGATGTCATCGCTCACTGAAACCAAATGTCTTCATGTCAGACATGGCCCCGGCATTTTAGAATGCATGGTCGTGCGTAATGGAACCTGCGATATTGAGGTAAGTTGTATCCCAATTTATTAGAATTATCTGATATTATGCTGCTGAAACTATACTGTAATTTTCTTGCAGGTTATACTGCACCTGGCATGTCGATAGAGCTTGGCGTAAGAATTTATATAAAGTAGATTCATGTATAACATCACCAAAGTTATGAAAGTTTAAGGAAAAAAGTAACAAAATTTTCAATTTTGAATACCTCCTAAGTTTTTGTATTTTTGCAAAAATTATTTTAGATTTTTTCTCTCAACTCCTTAAACAACGGATACTAGAATTTTCATCTAAATTACTAACAATAGCTGAAATTCTCCAGATGATTTGACATGGAATTGCTCATATATATAATGCAATTGATTTGAATTTCAATTTAAATAAATTTATTTACGAGTTTGTCGACTGGTTATCGTGTACAAACAGTTGCGAACATTGATGCAAGAAAGAGATGAATCTGCATTTCTAATTATGGTGGTCAACTTTGCAAAGGGTTTAGCAGCTGATCCAACTACAGCAGAATTTGGAGATTACTTCAAAGTTTATATAATACAAATAATACAAATATGCATATCGAACGGATGCATCGAACAATTAAGTACTTATATTTTAAGGGAAAAGTGGACAAACGACTTGACAAGGCTGTTAATGCCCTGATGAAATTTGTCCGCGACAAATTATTTGATCGACAGATTGTACTGCATAGGGGCAAAATATGTAGAAAAGTCAAAGAGATTAGGTCAAGGCATCGAACCAGTGACAGCTTAGATGTCAATACTATAACGGAAAACGAAATATGGTGGAGTGTACCATCATCATCAAGCCAGGAAATCTACGTAATTGAAAGAAGACTACTCGAGTGTGGTTGTCGACTGATTTGTGTTGATTGCAAAAGCTGCATTCATCAATACTCCTGCACGTGTATCGAAGCATGCATTAAAGGGAATATGCGCAAGCATATTCATTTAGTATGCAGATATTTCAGGAATTCGATCAACACTCAAATTGACAGCGCATCTACGAACAAAGATCACGGTAAATATATTTTGTGTTTTGTTTTATATGCTCTTTTTACTGTTGGAAATTTTTTATAAATGTCCATACCTATTACTAATTCATTTATTTTTTATTTTAGGTGGGAATATTTTGGTCATCGATGATTTTTCAGAGGCAAAGGAGCAGGAAGATTCCAGACTTCTTGGAGTTTTGTCGACAAGGAAGAAGGCAAAATCATTGGGCGATGAGAAGGAAAAATTTAAGTTCGATCTGTGCCAACTTGTGGACGAAATCCAGACTGTTGAGCAACTTGAAGCGCTAAAAAAGTATATGACTTATTACGGGGGTAGTACCGAGGAGGGAAATTGGGAGATGGATACCGAGAGAAAGGGGAGAACACAATAAAGAGTTCGGTAATTAAAATAACAGATATTTATTACCACTTACAAATCGTAGACCGCCAGTCTGTGGCAGAGAGCTGGCAATCGGAAGTAGAATCCGCGTGGATAGCAAAGCGACGGAGATCCCTCCTAGGGAAACGATCCGGCGTTCGGTTTTCAGGATGTCGGCCTGGGCGGAGAAGCGTGTTGAGAGCACGAGACACTAGCACTCGGAAAAATGGTATACCGGAGGGCGAGCGAGCCAAGACTGAGGAACTGCTGCGCTGTTCCTCGGGACTTCGGGTCCCCTCGGGGGATTCCGTTCCGTCTCGTGTGCGGCCCGGCAACCCTTTCGTGCAGGGTCGTACCGAGTCCCGCGTTATGGTAAAATTTATGTTACAAACTCCAGTTCGACCAATATTAGCAGCTCTTCAGAGCTTTGAAGCGACGAGTCTGAATCCTGCCACCCCTTTGGTTCCCAGCAACAAGAACATCAGTCAGCAGCGAACTCTGTATAAGACTAAAAAAACAAGCGTCAAGAAGGAAAAAAATTAAAATTTTCTACGCCTGACGCCCAAGAGGCTAACGATATTGCAATTAATTTATTGCAAGATCTGAAAAATCTTCTTGTAATGAAAACTTGTATATTTTGTTATATTCCTAATGGGGTCGTTGCATGAATTTTAGGTAATATATTTTTTAACTACTGCATAACATTCTGAACATTTCGGTGCATTTAAAAAAAAATTTTGAAAACTTCATTGTGGAGAAAAAAAAATGTTTAAGAAAAGTATTGAAATCCCTATTCAAAAACTCTGTGACCTTGAAACGTCACTTCCCAAAAAGCGCATAACCAATCAGAATAATGATCTATTGACTAACGAAGTATCTAGCAGACAGCTGGCGAAAATTCAATTTACAATTTCTAACCGAGATATTTATTTACTTATAATTGTCGAAAAGAAATACAATTTTGCTTAAAATATAAAACCTTAAAAAAGGTAGTAATGAATAATATCATTCACGAAGATTAATTTTCTACTATAAAACACAAATTCTCAACAAACTACATTAATTTTGAACCAAGTAGTTAATAAACGTAAAGAAAAGTATAGTTTAATTTTCATTTAAAAACGACGAATCCTCTACAACACAGTTGAATTTCTACTAAATTGTTGATTTTTCTACCAAACTGTTGAATTTCCAAGACAAAAAGACAAATTTTCTATACAAAACAATTGAATTTTCTACCCAAAAATATGAAATTTCAAGAAATGTTCATTTTCATGTAAGCCTAAGCATGACCCCATAGCCCTCTCCATAGGGAGAGGACCGCAGCCACGCTATTGGCCGATATCTCCAACTCACTGATAAAATAATTACCTGTGAGTGTTAGACGTTTCCCCGCAATCGCAGGGCAGTAACAAAGGATGTGAGTAGATGTCTCATTATCCTTTCCGCACAGACGACAGAGGGGACTTTCTGCAAGCCCTATCTTATGTCTGTGATATCCTAACTTCCCATGTCCCATGAATAGTTCTGTTAGGACTTTAATTTCATTCCTCCCGAGCTTGAGTATTTCCCTAGCTCGGTTGGAGTTAAGCTTTGAGCCCAAGAGTGTTTTGGCCTGTCTGCAACCAGAAACCAAGTCCCACTCTTTCTGATATTCCTCAGTCAGCCAACTGTTAATTACTTCAGTGACTGACCTGCTGGAAATACCTACCACTGGCTCGCGTCCAGTAAAATTTCTTCCTGCTGCTAGCTTGGCTAGCCTATCCGATATCTCATTGCCCTTGATACCACTGTGTCCAGGGATCCATAGCAGAGTGACTCGGTTTTCGGTCGCTAACGTATTTAGTGCTTCAGAGCATTCCAATACTAATAGCGACGTAGTCGTTGTTCCATTCAAGGCCAGTATAGCAGCTCTGCTGTCTGAGCAGATACGGATGTTCCTTTTATTGTCGTACTCCCTTGCCTTACAGGCACACTGGAGTATGGCCATAATCTCAGATTGTAGAACTGTGGCGTAGGACCCCATCTCAATTGTGAAGCCCATTCCATTCCTTCTACGATATACGCCGGCTCCTGCCTTCTCCTCGTTCCTGGAGCCATCTGTGAACCAGTTGTCTCCATCACAGGGCAGGTATGCGTCGCCGTTAATCCATTTCTCCTTCGTGGATAGGCTAACTCGATACTTCTTGTCGAAGAGGTGGCGAGCCTTCTGTCATTCACCAAATTTAGCCTCCAGGCCGCCTTCGCAGTCACGGCCTTGATGGTAAGAAGGAGAGGCTCTAAGCCTATTAGTGCCCCCAGTGCCATCGTGGGTATCGACTTCGAAGCTCCAGTGACGCCTCTCAAAATCAGTCCCCTGATCCTTTCCAGTCGAGACTTCACAGTGGACAGGTCGACCCTGCTCCACCAGACTACCGCCGCATAGGTTAACCTGGGTCGCAAAATCGCTGTGTAAATCCACATAAGTGTCTCCGGTTTCAGGCCCCAGCTTTTCCCTATGGCTCTCCCACAGAGCCATAGGATTGCTACTAGCTTTTTGCACTTGTTTTCCAGGTGCTCATTTCATGACAGCCTCGTATCCAGAATTACTCCTAGATATTTGGCTCGTCCTTTGATTTCCAGTTGTTGTCCTCCAAGTTTCAATGTACTCGTAGTTCCCCACTTGTACCTTCTGGTGAAAACAACCGCATCTGTCTTACTCGGATTAACCAATAATCCAGTTTTCTTGCACCATGAGTCAGATGCTGACCGCGCACGATAACTAATATATCGTCCGCATAGCCTATGACTTGAAGACCCTGACTCGAGAGTAGATGAAGCAATTCATCCACTACCAGGCACCACAGCAAGGGCGATAAAACTTCCCCCTGCGGACATCCCGAGTCAATGGTTCCACTTAGAGTGACATCATCCTTAGTCGTGGTAAGATTGCTGTTGGCCAACATGTGGCACGTCCATTCCACGACTGCCGTAGGCACACCATGTGCAATCATGGCCGCCCTGATCACCTCTCCAGAGGTGTTATGGAAGGCTCCTTCGATGTCCATAAAGGTTCCAATCGCAAGGCCTTTCTCCTTCAGTTGACCTTCAATTAGGTTCACTGCTCCGATTAGGGCCGTCTCCGTCGAGTGACCAGCCCCATAGGCGTGTTGCTCCTTATGGAGCGGTCTGCTTGACAAGACCTTATCGTGGATATATCTATCCACAAGTCTTTCCACTGTTTTTAATAGGAAAGAAGTTAGACTGATGGGCCGGAAATCCTGGGGTGAAGTATAACCGATCCTACCTGCCTTCGGAATGAAGACTACTCTCGTACCCCTCCAAGCCGTCGGGACATATCCCAACGTCAAACTAGCCCTAGCAAGTCTCACTAGCGGCCCTATGATGATCTGTCCAGCCCTTTGTAAGAGGGCTGGATATATGCCATCCGGGCCAGGAGACTTTGCTTGCCTCTGAGTTGTCCCCCCCCTTCTCCAGCCCTTGAAAAGCCTGGAAAATGTGCCCTGATCAGATGGGCGAAGGGATCCCCGTCCGATTCTGAGTATCCCCCTCCAGGCAATTTCAGAGTGCCGAGAATAGCGTCCGGATTTCGAGAAAGCAGCCTGTCCAGTCTAGCCGCCTCAGCTCCCTTCTCGATGTCTGTGCAAAAGTTGGTCCAGTTCTCCTGCTTTGCCTTACGTATTGCAGCTCTGTATTCTTCCCTCATCGTTGTGAATGACGTCCATAGTTCCTTCGTTTTGCCCGTACTGGCACGTCTGAACCTCTCTCTGGTTACCCTGCGAAGCTCTTCGAGTTTCACATTCCACTAGTGTGTCTCCCCAGCCTTTCGGATTCTTGTAGGTCGACAATTACTTTCATCAGTAGCTTTGATGGCTTCCGTGAAAGTTTTGGCTGCCATCTCCAGGGTGTCCACGCCTCGAATTGACCTGGGAACCTCTGAAAGTGCACATCTTAGTTCCGTGGAAAACTGATCCAAATCCGTTCTTCTTGGATTTCTGACCCATTTGGGGCCAGCGGGTACAACGGATTCCAACACGAACTCTATTTGTGAGTGGTCTGAGAGAGAGGGTTCGCCTGAAACCTTCCACTTCTTGATACTGTCCCTAAAACTACTACCCCATATTAAGAATATCGAAGCGGACCAGCGCTAACTCCCTTCGTCAGTATACATGCCCTTGGTTTGGCCGCCTTGGGGTCCCTGTAACAAAAAAGACCAGCCCCCCCTCATCCTCTAATGGTATCTCGAACTAACCATGGTTCTTGGATTAGCGAGATGCTGTGATGAAAGTTAATCTGGGTAATGGTTAGACCCGGAGCAGTCATTTAGGCCTGCGCCCGATCCTCCTGCGCCTCAACAGGCTCCTCCTGTCCCTGGCCGGCAACCCTGAAGTTGACCTGTCCAAAGTGATAGAAGAGCCTGTTGTTGAGGGCCGAAAGGGCCCTCGTTTGGGACTCAGGAATATACACGACTAGGAGATGCCTAGTGCCTCCTAATGTCTCTCCTTCTTGAGGCTTTTGGTGCCTGACAATTCGCCAGCACGCAGTCTTCAGTGAGGGGTTGAATCCCTCCAACCGACGGAGCACCTCAGACGGGTCTTCCGGTTTGCCCGGGAACCACGCCGTAGCTCTCACCATCTTTTGGAGAAACTCAACCCCACCCACCTTAAGGGACGCACCTTCCCACGACTCTGTCTCGACCACCGCTTTGAGTAGCCAAGCTCTAGCCGCTGGGTCGGCTGCCACAAATACAAAGACCCCTCCTCTGCAGAAGGAGGTCACAAATTTTGGCCATGGGTCTGGGGACACTTTTCCAAGCGCCCTCCAGGTAGCCTCCCTGAAGATCTCAAACTGCTCCACCGTGAGCAATGAGTCCGGGTAGTTGGTGTCAGCCACCACCACCGTCAGGGGGTTGGTCCTCTGAGCGGCCGTCAGTCCAGCTCCCGACGACTCTCTGTTCGTCGGCTGCTGGGCCGGCTTGTGCCTCTTCACAGGTCCAGCCACCCCCGGTGGGGTGCCCTCCGAGCCTCTACCTCTCTTCTGGGCCTCAGTGCTGGATGTCAGCCCCTTAGCTGCCGACGCTCCAGCTCCCGCAGCTGCTTCCCTAGCCTGCCGCGCTTTCCTCCTCGGTCTCCTTTTCTGGGAACCGTTGAGGCTGTTTTTCTTATTGGAGGGCCGATTGGCCTCTCCCAGTACCATGGCCTCGTTCAGAGGGACCGTCGATCCCTCAGCTACCAAGGCAGCTGTGGGCACAGCCATCAACTGAACTTGGCTTGCCGGAGAGACAGATAGAAGGGTAAGGGTTAAGTTGGGCCCGTAAAGGCCCAACCCCTCACCTCCCTCCGCCACCTCCCTTCTTCCTCCTTCTCTTACATCATTCTTATTTTGTGTATCCATATAAATCCCACGAGAAGCTAGGGAAATAAAGGTCCGCCCCTGCAGACCTCCGCATGCAGGGGTAAGACTGTAATTACTCGGGGAGGTAGTCCGGTGTACCCGAGAGGCCGTTAAGACACCTTCGTAACCCCTAGGTGCCAATGTGCCATGAGCACGATCGCTATGTGGGCCGCAGGTTATTCCTGTCCCGATTACAAAACTGTAAGTCGGTCCGGGAGGGACCTCGACCCAGGGATCCAGAAGGCCCGTGTTAGCTAGGCTCTGTCACCCTTCTATCATACCGTAATCACACATGCCAGTAGAGCCCGTTTATAGGGATCCTTTTCGTCTCACCCAGGAGAGCCCGTTTATAGGGATCCTTTCATTCATATCCATACGCATGCAGGCCGAGGTCCTTTTGACCCCTATGCCCCATATGCTTAAGCCTCCCTACCAACTACAAGGTGTTACAGCCCCCAGGGGAGGAAACAACTGCTTTAATTTGTCAAACATTTTATTTTCCAAACATTTTTGTTCTATAAAATAATTTTATTTTTTGAACTATTTAATTTTTTAAACAATTTCTTTTTTTCTAATACTTTATTTTTTATCATTTTATTTTTTCAATACTTGATAGATTACTATTCACTTACTCAAATAATAATAAATTAATTACGAAAGTAATATTAATCGATAATACAAGTATTCTTATTAAAAATCACATAAATATATATTTAAAATTTTATTTTCAATTTTAGGGTCCAAATAACTATTTCATTCATTTTCCTCTGGGACATAATGGGATACTCGTATAATGGTTTCATTATATATTTTAAAGTGTTCAAACGGATTAGGAAAGGTTCCCCGCCTATCATCGTGTAGTTATTTATGGACTCTCTCCGCCTTTTAGGGACAAATCTCTTCTTGTTTTTGCTTCGGTTTTTGCTAATTATCTTATTGATATTGAACTTCAAAATGATCCATTTTCGAATGATCAATTCTTGACTCTATGAAGAACAACTTTTGTAATTTTCAACTAAGAGAACCAATATTTATAATATATAATATATCATCATTTCCGGCCTTTTTAGTCAAAAACCATCATTTTTATAGCTAAAAAAATATCACTTCTAATTTTTTTATAATAAACACATTTGTTGAGGCATATTCTTATAGCCTGAATATAAGATGTCCCAAATCTCATCATTTCCTTACAATAATTTATATGTGTAATTCAAACATGAAGAAATATAGAGGTTTTTCTATGTTACAGTACATAAGAAATTGATTAACGATGCGCTCGCTCAATAATTTGTTTAAAAATCTGAAAAAAATCCATAAGAGTTTTTCCACTAAGAAGATTCAATTTCTAGTATTGGATGGTCAAAATTCGAAAATACGTTGTTCTGAACCACCCTAATATATATATATATATATATATACAGGGTGTCCCAGTATTCAAAAAAAAATTTTTGTATTTTTGAATTCTATCAAAACAATGGCGTCGAAAATAATTATAAAAAAAAATTCTCAAGTTAATAATTACCGAGTAATTAACAATTAAAGATTAAACAATCAGAAACACGCGTTAGATGGTCGACAGTTCATGTGCCATTGACAAGAGTGTGTGCATAAACAAGTTCAGTTCGTATAATTTCTCCTCCGTTCGCTTTTCCAGTAGGTTGTGACTCGTGTAACTCTCGTGTAACTTCACACGTGATCGAGATACAAAAATTAAAAAATATATTTTTCACAGTCAACCAAATTAGACAACATTCTCATGAATTCTGTATAATTCCCTTGAATTTTGTAGAATTCTCCAGAATTCAGTAGAATTTCCGTGAATTAATCGTAATTCTCAGGAGTTCTGTAAAAATATCTCGTAAATTCAGTAGAATTCTCTTGAATTGTGTAGAATTCTCTGAAATTGTGTATAATTCTTTTAAATTCAGCAGAATTCGCTTGAATTCAGTAGAATTCTCTTGAAATATGTAAAACTCTCTTCAACTTTGCTTAATTCTCTTAAATTCAGTAGAATTCTCCTTGGTTTGGCATAATTCTCTTGAATTTAGTTAAATTATCGTGTTTTCTTTCGAATTCAGCAGAATATTCTTAAAATAAGCAAAATTTGTTCGAATTCGAGAGCATTCTTTAGAGTTAGGCAGAATTCCCTTGAATTAATTATAATTCTCTGGAGTTCTGTAAAAATATCTCGTAAATGCACTAGAATTCTTTTGAATTATGTAGAATTCTCCTAAATTGTGTATAATTCTTTTAAATTCAGCAGAATTATCTTGAAATATGTAAAATTCTCTCAAACTTGGTTTAATTCTCTTAAATTCAGTAGAATTCTCCTAGGTTTGGCAGAATTCTCTTGAAATTAGTTAAATTATCATGTTTTCTTTCGAATAAAGCAGAATATTCTTGAAATCAGCAAAATTCTTTCGAATTCAAGAGAATTCTCTAGAGTTAGGCAGAATTCTCTTGAGTTTAACAGAATTCTCTTGAATTTAGTAGAATTCTCGTGTAATCTGTAGAATTCTCTTGAATTGAGTAGAACTCTCTTCATTTCCGTAAAATTATCTTAAATTCTGTAAAAGACTCTTGAATTCTGTTACAGAAAATGTCGATAAAATTCCATTGAAAAATGCGACACGCCAGAGTCATAATTAAATGCTTGATGATTTCAGTGCACGCGTTTAACAAAAATTACCAAGTTACTTGTTCCGGGTGCATTTTAAAGTGCAAACATACGCCCGCAAAAATCCCTCTGATGACGTGCATGCAGAGATGATTTTGTTACCTTGGAATGAGGTTTCTTTACTTAGCGAACATAATAAAAGACGTCATTAAACTCATTCGACCACGGTGCTCTGCCAAAATAAAAATCATGCTAAAAGAGAATAACCTATTAATTTTCCATACATATGTGCACAAATGATGCGAACACACCCCTGATGAAAATGTTTTGACGATGTCATTCAGTCGTCTCTCACTGGTATACGCATGTATTAAAAATTATCAAATATTTTTGTAGGGAAAATTTTTCACTCCAAACATACCCCCGATGAAGAAATGTTGACAAAGAACAAAAAAAATAGGATAAACGCTTTAACTAGAGCGTCGTCAAGTTCAGTCGACTAGGATCTCTTTCGCAAATTAAAAATAGTCACCCCAAACACCTTCAGGAGACTTTAGTAGATGTCTGGGGTGATTATTTCTAATTTGAAATTGTTTGGCTCTTATAGTTTTAGGCAGCTGAGATGAGGTTTGATAAATGTACTAGGGGTAATTTTTTGGGGTTGCTCAAAGTTACAGTGAGGATGAGGATATAAACTAAAGTCTTGACAAGGTGCCTGGAATGACTATTTTTCATTTCAATTTTTTTTTTAAGTTTTAGTTGAAGGCAGCTCAGAAGGGGTTTGTTAAATGTACTAGAAGTGTTTTTTAAGGCTTTTGAATATTATTGTAGGGATCGGAATATCTAATTATGTGTTGGAAAAGTGTGTGGCGTGATTATTTGAAATTTTTAATTCTTTAGCAGTTTAAGTTGAAGAAAGCTCAGACAGGGTTCGATGAAAGTACTAGGGGTGGTTTTTTGATGCTGTATAATATTATTGTAGGGATAGAGATATCAAATAGGGTCTTGGGAACGGGTATGCGGTGACTATTTTTAATTTGTAAATTTTGTTGCTGCTTAAGTCGAAGGTTATTATTGCAGGGATCGGGATACCTAATAAACTCTTAGGAAAGTGTGTCGGGTGATTATTTTAGACATAAATTTTTTTAATTTTTTGACAGTTATAGTTAAAGGAAGCTAAGACTGGATTCGTTAAATGTACTAGGGGTGATTTTTTGAGGCTGTGTAATATTATTGTAGGTATGCTCTTGTTGAAGGCAGTGGAGACGGGATACGTTAAATGTACTAGAGGTGGTTTTTTGGGGATATGTAATATTATTGTAGGGATAGGGATATCTACGAGAGTCTTGGGAAGGTGTCTGACATGACTAGTTTTGATTTGAAATATTTTTTGCTGCTTTACTCGAAGTAAATTAAGATGAGGTTCGTTAAATATACTAGGGGTGTTTTTTTAGGTGTCTGATATTATTTTAGTGATGAGAGTATCGACTAGAGTCTTGTGAGAGGGCCGGATGTGACTACCTTTAATTTTTAATTATTTTGGCTGCCTTAGGTGAAGGCATCTGGGAGGTAATTTGTGAAGGGGTAACACCACTCTAGGATTTTCAAAAAATCGATTTTTTTTAGGTTAAAAATGTACTTTAGGGGCTTAAAAACCATGTGCACTTGGTCCCATTGCAAAAAAAAAATTTAACAGGTCGAAATCTTGATTTCACCGAAGCGCCTCGAAGCGTGTACTGAGCGCTCCAGCGGCGCACTCGGATCCAACGCTTTTATATTTCTTTTACCTTTCGAAATGGTAAATGGGAGGTCATTAGGGTTCCTCAGGTCTCAACTAGGGTGCGCTGATTTCTATTTAAAATAGTATAGGTGGGTCTGTGAATCAGTAAACGCTGCTGAGATTTCATGGATTTTTCTGTTAGTAAAACTTTAAACGCGCTTTTCTCGAAACCACATTTTTCTAACTGGGCGGACAGATTACTCGGGCATCAGCGAACGGATTGACTTCAAATTTGGACAGTAGCTTCATAATTACATTATTCAAGGTACTACGTAGCCGTTTTTTGATTGGAAGTAAACTTTTGATTTTATAAACAATTTTCAGCCTTTTTTTTGCGAAAAATCGATTTATTTTTTCAAAGTCGTGCCATTTTTACAAAATTTGATTTAAACAAAAACCCCTACGTAGTACCTTAGCCAATGGTATATGGATTAAGAATTTTTTTTGTTTTTCTTTCCAGGTCTCATACTTTTCATGTAATCCGTCCGCCCGTGGAGACGTTTTAAAAAAAGGCATTTCGCGAAATCAGCTGCATCGGCGCCGTTTTGTATAAAAATGTTAATAAAAAAATGTTTTTCCATACTTCAATATATGCTTAAACACCCCTTCTTTAAAAAGAAATCCTATTCCCTCTTTAATATTCTCAAAAATAATTCACAAAGCTAGTCTTGTTTTCGGCTTCTAGAGTGGTGTTACCCCTTAAATGTACTAGTGGTGGTTTTTTGAGGCTGTATAATATTATTATAAGTATAGCGATATGAAATAGAGTCTTTGAAAGGTGTATCAGGTGACTATTTTTACTTTGAAAATTTGTTGCCTGCTTTATTTGGAGGTAAATCAGACGGGGTATCTTGAATTTACAAGGAGTGGTTTGTTTAGGGATGTTAAATATTATTTTAGGAAGAGGAATATCTAATAAAGTCTTGGGAAAGTGTGTGGGGTGATTATTTGAAATGAAAAATTTTGTTGGCTGAGTTAGTCGAAGACAACTGAGTGGGTTCGGTAAATGTACTAGGGGTAGCTTTTTAAAGCTGTGTAATATTGTAGTAGGAATTAGGATATCTAATAGAGTCTTGGAAAAATGCCTGGCGTGACTATATTCAATTTGAAATTTTGTTGGCTGCTTCAATTAAGTGCAAGTGAGATGGGGTTCGTTAAATGTACTAGGGGTGGTTTTTTTTGGGTGTGTAATATTATTGTAGGGATGGGAATATCTACGAGAGTCATGGAAAGGTGTCTGACATGACTAGTTTTGATTTGAAATATTTTTGGCTGCTTTACTCGAAGTAAATTAAGATGAGGTTCGTTAAATATACTACGGGTGTTTTTTTGTGGTGTCTTAATATTTTTCTAGTGATGAGAGTATCGACTAGAGTCTTGTGAGAGTGACGGATGTGACTACCTCTAATTTTTTATTATTTTAGCTGCTTTTGTTGAAGGAAGCTGATACGGTGTTTGTTAAATGTACTAGGGGTGGTTTTTTGAAGCTGTATAGTATTATTATAAGTATAGCGATATGAAATAGAGTCTTGAAAAGGTGTATCAGGTGACTATTTTTAATTTGAAATTTGTTTGCCTGCTTTATTTGAGGGTAACCGAGACGGAGTTTGTTAAATAGACGAGGGGTTGTTTTGTTTAGGGTTATTAAGTATTATTTTAGGGATAGGAATATCTAATAAAGTCTTGAGAAACTGTGTGGGGTGATCATTTGAAATTAAAAATTTTTTCGGCTGCTTTAGTCGAAGGCAACTGAGAGTGGGTTCGCTAAATGTTCTAGGTGTAATAGTATTGTAGGGATGGGGATATCTACGAGGGTCTTGGAAAGGTGTTTGACTTGACTAGTTTTGATTTGAAATATTTTTGGCTGCTTTACTCGAAGTCAATTAAGATGAGGTTCGCCAAAATAATTAAAAATCAAAGGTCGTTACATCGCGCACTCTCACAAGACTCTAGTTGATACTCTCATCACTAAAAAAAAATTAGACAACCCAAAAAAACACCCCTAGTATATTTAACGAACCTAACCTGAATTGACTTCGAGGTAAGCAGCCAAAAATATTTCAAATTGAAACTTGCCGTCTCATTTGCCTTCGACTCAGGCATCCAACAAATTTTCAAATTGAAAATAGAAACCGGATACCCTCTCCCGAGACCCTAGTTGATATCTCCATCCCTACAATAATATTAGACAGCTCAAAAAACCACCCCTAGTACATTTAACGAACGCCGTCTCAGTTGCATTTAACTAAAGTAGCAAAAAAATTTCAATTTAAAAATTGTTACTCCAGACACGTTTCCAAGGTTCTAGCAGATATCGTAATTCCTATAATAATACTATACAGCATCAAAAAACAACCCCTAGTACTTTCATCGAACCCTGTCTGAGCTTTCTTCAACTTCCAATGCTAAAAAATTTTAAATTTTAAATAATCACGCCACACACTTTTCCAACACATAATTAGATATTCCGGTGCCTACAATAATATTCAAAAGCCTCAAAAAACACTCCTAGTACATTTAACAAACCCTTTCTGAGCTGCCTTCAACTAAAACGAGAAAAAAATTTGAAATGAAAAATAGTCATTCCAGGCACCTTGCCAAGTCTTTAGTTTATATCCTCATCCTCACGGTAACTTTGAGCAACCCCAAAAAATTACCCCTAGTACATTTATCAAACCTCATCTCAGCTGCCTGCAACTATAAGAGCCAAAACATTTCAAATTAAAAATAATCACCCGAGACATCTACTAAAGTCTTCCGAGCGTGCTTGGGGTGATTATTTTTAATTTGTGAAAAAGATCCTAGTCGACTAAATTTGACGACGCTCTAGTTAAAGCGTGTATCCTATTTGTATGTTCTTTGTCAGAATATCTTCATCGGGGGTATGTTTGCAGTGAAAAATGGTCCCTAAAAAAATATTTGATAATTTTTAATACATGCGTATATCAGTGAGAGACGACTGAATGACTAATTGTAATGACTAATCATCTAACTAGGAATGGATCAGTCCTCATTTGCGCACGTATGTATCATATATTACCAAGAAATATTTTTTATAAAACTTCCATTTGTGAAAAAACAATGGTCGCCTAAGCTTGACGACACTAATTATTAAGTTTGTTAATCACTAAAAAGAAATTTAAGTAAAATAAATTCTTTTGGAAAGGGCATCGTCAAAACATTTTCATCAGGGGTGTGTTCGCCTCATTTGTGCACATATGTATGGAAAATTAATAGGTTATTCTCTTTTAGCATGATTTTTATCTAGGCAGAGCATCGTGGTCGAATGAGTTTAATGCCGTCTTTTATTACGTTCGCTAAGTAAAGAAACCTCATTACAAGACAATAAAATCATCTCTGCGTGTACGTCATCAGAGGGATTTTTGCGGGCGTATTTTTGCACTTTAAAATGCACCCGGAACAAGTAACTTGGTAATTTTTGGTAAACGCGTGCACTGAAATCATCAAGCATTTAATTATGACTCTGGCGTGTCGCATTTTTTCAATGGAATTTTATCGACATTTTTTATAACGTTTACAACAATAAAATTGGAGATCTTGCATGTTGGTGGCGGAAGTGATAACGTGTTTAGTGACAGGTGGGGAGAGAATTTTACGGAATTTGTGTGGAAGGTGTGAGTGGAGTGTGAGGGTGGAAGCCGAGGAGGTGAGTAGGGTTGTGTGAGGTGAAGTGAGGAGATAAAAAGTGAGTTTCAGCTTGGGTGTGAGGTGGTATCTAGTTGGATAGGGAAAGTGAGGTTAGGTTGGCAAGTAATCGGCGGAGTTAGTGTTCAGGAGTCTTGGGCTTTCGAGGGGTCAAGGGTGGTTCTCGCAGAGTTAGGGGATGTCCGTTTAAAAAACGCGGGATAACGCCTAGGTCAGCCCCCAAAAAAATGGAGGGGATGTTGGAAAAGGAGGCTCTCGGGATGTTGTTAGGCGAGATCAGGGGGTTGAGGGAGGACGTAAGTGGGACCAAGGAGCAGATGGAAGGCATGAGGGAGGACTTGAGAATCAGATATGAGAAATGGGAAGAGGAGGTGAAAGAGCTGAGAGAGAGAGTAGATGGGTTAGAGAGGGAAAGAAAAGAAAAAGAAGTTAAAATAAAACAGATGGAAAAAGGAGATTAGGGTGTGGAAAGAAAGGACGGAAAAAAGGCTTGAGAAGGTGGATGGCAGGACCGAAATGGAAATAGGAGACGGGGGTGTCGGGGGCGAGATTAAAGGTATTTGGGAGAGGGTAGGGAATATGATAGAAGAGAAAGTGGGAGAGCGTACACTGAAAAATTTACGAGCTACCAGCTGTACGAAAGACGGGTGCGCAGCCGTGCCACGCATAAAGGAGATCCTTGCTACTCTTTTCGGATCGCTGCTGTCCCAAAAGTATAGGCGAGAGCGGGTACCGTTCTTCAAGATCGCCGCTTTCTCGGCGCGCGCAGTCTCGTAAAGGCCACCGCAGTACGAATGTTTAGAGTAGCAGCGTTATTGCGTTTGGGGTGGGAGCTATCTGAAATAGAGGGCAAAGCGCTGTACAAACTAGTGGAAACACTGCTACTCCAAAAACAAAACAAAAAATCTGCCCGCTTCGCGGGCACATTCTCATAGCGCCCTTCGCGCGCGGCTCGATAATGTATTCACCTCGCGCTGCGCGCTCGGACACATTTGTGGTCTAGGTTTTCACACTTCGTGTCCTCGCTAGTGCACGCTTCGCGGGCTAATACTCTCTTAAAGCTTCATCGTTATGACCTGCTTTTGGTTTAATTATGTCAGTTTTACATAAAAAGAAGAACTGATTTACTTAAGGTTCTATCGACCTTAAGGAACACATTCTCATCACGACACTCGCGCTTCGCACTCGATATTTCGTTTGATCATCATGTGAACCTCGCGCTTCACGCTCGTTTCTGTTCATCGTATAATAGAAACCCAAAAGTTCGCAACGACCATATGTTATGTTCAATCTTCTTCAGATAAAAATGACTAAAGTTGTATTTGATTTAAAATGAAGAAGGTAATTCCTTTACTTTAGCGTATATTTCCGTATCTTTATAATAAATCCTACAATCAGAAAGATTATTTTCCAACTATCTGAAAAGGGGAGAAAAGAAGTATTTAAGTCGTTTTTGGAACATATATCTTGCTTTTTCATTCATAATCAAACCGACCCCTTGACTACCATGTGATTCCCTATCTACTCCTAACCATATTTCAAAACCGCTTTTCAACACCCCATTTTCTATGTTTCTACTTTCGCATCCCTTTTTCTCTGTCTCAGGTACACATAAAATATCTAGTTTCCTAGCATGCATAGTTTCTCGTAGTTCTCTTACTTTAAGATCATTCACTCCTCTAGCATTCCAAACACCCAGTCTCCATTCATCGCCTGAAACTCAAACTTTACGTTTACTGTGTGTATGCATTTAGTCAATCAAAGTTTCAGTCCAGTCCGAGGCTACTTTATTGTTTGTATTGTTCATGTTTAGATTGTACACCCAACTACCACCTTTATGCGCGAAATTTGTTTTGCGAGTCGAAATCATGTCCAAGTCAAGTAGTGATTCACCGTATAGTGGAGAGTCCAGCTCTAACGCCCGTGCCCCCCCCCCCCCGCGACAAGGAATGGAAACCGAAGAGTCGCAATTGGTTGATGTTTTATGCTGAGAAGGTCACCAGCCTTCAGCAGCGTTGTATTACATAGGAGTTCATATGTTTCCATCTGCCAATAAGTCTTTTATTTTATTTTTTTTTATTATTTTTTTTAATATATATATATATATATATATTAATTTCGTCTATTTGGAGCATAGTTCTTGAAATATAAATGTAATAGTCGAATTTTTTCAGAGCAATTATTTTAGCAAATAAAGATCAAAACGCATTCTGAAATAAAAGTCAGATTTTCAGTCAGAATAAATTGTTTGAATTATTATTATATTTTATTGTTTTAATCGTTAGAAATAGTATTGAGAACATAAAAACAATGAAATATTGTGAAAAAACACACCCGAGATGAAAAATAAAGTAAATAAGCAAAGTTTTGATGAGAATGTGCCCGCTTATCGGGCCGATTTTTTCACTGTTAATGTTATTTTTTACGAATAAAACAAAAACAACACATCCTATCAAAAAGTGACCCATGAGAAATTTGTAGATCTTTTTTGAATGCACAATTTTAGTCCAGCCATCATTTGTCGTATCTTGCATAGTTTGACCGTAAAATTGATTTTTTGGATTTTTCATTATTTCTTGTGCAATAAAAATGTGAATTTTCGATTTTTCAAGAAAATTCAAAAAGTCATTATGATAATCTTGTAGGGCGTGCAAAAAGAAACACTTTTCTTGTCGTGACTTTTTTTCGTATCGTGCGTTGTTTGGCTGAAAATGTGAATTTTCGTTTTTTCTTTTGGATTTTGAAAATGCTGTAACTCGGAAAATTTTCATTTTATCGCAAAATGTCATAAGAATAAAATATTTGAATTTTCAATTACTATTAGCAGCCGTACATATAATTTCCAAATTTTGAAAAAAAACGGTCCAAAAAATGTTCAAAATGCCCTCACTTTTTGAATTTTCATCCAAAATGGCTGGCTAACGAACTTGACCTTTAGTTTAGGAGACTAAAAGAGTATACCAAAGGCCAGTCAAATCGGTCAATTCTTTCGAAAGTTATCGTGTTCATAGACAGACATACAGACAGACATACAGACAGACAGACACATTCGTAAAAACCTGTTTTTTGGGTTCAGTATCGATTTTTATAATGCTTGTTAGAATGCCCAAATGATTTGTTTGGGACATACAGTTTTCATAATGATATTCCTGGTGGAAGTTTTAAATGGGAATTCATTCCTAACCAATCCGAAGTCATCCGAATTATTCTGGTATCTGTATCCGAACCAAACAGAGTTAATCCGATTAATCCGAAAAAAAATTAATTCCATTTAGATAATATTAGAATATTTATTATTTTTCAGATTTTTTTTAATCGGGACGGAGAAATTCTAACAAGTAAAATTCCCGAAACGGTACAATTCCCGAATTCGTACATTCCCGAATAATGAATTTTCCGAAATTATAAAATTGCCAAAATATAAGAATACCAAATTGGGAAATTCCCGAATATAATGAATTCAAAAATGGTTTTTTCTTTGAATAAATATTATTAATTCATTAAAAATGGAGCAATCAAATATTTTTATCAAGGAAAGAAATTTTTTCGAACTTTAGAATTGAAAAAAAAAATATTGTTTCAAATAAAAATAACAATTCAAACAATAATGTTAAATTACGTTAACGTCACGCCTGCTTACCATGAGCAAACACCTGCCGACTTATTGCAGGTGGCCCTGCGTGACATACCCGAATACAAACCCGCGCTACACTTTTAGGACCGCAGCGATCCGAAAATCGAGACGGAGGTTCGCTCAAAGGATAGAGTATAGTGCAACGCACGTTTCATATCACGGCTATACGCCACAGGCTGCCTGCTTACTCAAATGTTTTCAGCATAGAGCAGCAGACGTCCTAAAGCCTGGTACGGCGTCTCTCTTTAACTTTTGCGAGAGAAACTGGCCTAAAAGAGTAGGGATGATCTCCTTATCTACAAGGCGTGCTGACGTGTGCACGTTTAGCACACTCATGCTACGCTGTGGTAACACAGGGCTCCTGTACCTTTTTCAGTGTAGGAATGAAAAGGAGGAGAGGGCGGATAGGGAAAGGATAAGGGCAATGGAGTTGAGAATGGAGAGAAAGGAGAAGGCAGACAGGAGAAATAATATTGTGATAAGAGAGTTGAAGATGAAGAGCGGGGAAGAAAGGGAGGTCGTGGAAGCGCTGCTACAGAGCATAGGGTGGAATAAAGGCAGGGTAGGGAAAGTTAAGTTGAAGGGGAGAAAGGAGAAAGAAGTGGCGGTTGTGGAGTTGGAGAGCTGGGAAGAAAAGTTGGGGGTAATGCGAAATAAAAATAGGATAAAGGATAAGGAAGTTTTCATCGATCACGATTTGATGAGAAAAGAAAGGGATGTACAGAGAATTCTGTACGACAGGGCTAGGAGGGAGAGGAGTGAAGGGAGATCGGCGAAGGTAGGATATCGGAAAATAAAAATAGACGAGAAAATGTGGGTGTGGGACGAGGAGAAAGAGGTATTGAAGGAAGTGCAGGGGAATTTGTTTCGTAGGAAGTAGGGGGGTGGGGGTAATGCAGGGTAGAGGAGTTGTGAAGGTGCTTTACTGGAACGTAGCAGGGTTAAAGAAGAAGGATGAGGAGTTCTGGAGGTATATCCAGGAATTTGATGTGGTAGGACTGGTAGAGACGTGGGTGGAAAGAAAGGAATGGGATAGAATAGAGCCAAAGCTGCCAAGGGGGTATAGGTGGAGACTCCAGGAGGCGGTCGGAGTGAAAAAGAAGGGAAGGGCTAGTGGGGGAATTATAACGGGGGTTAGAGATGGATTAGAGGAAGAAGCTCACGGAGAGGAAGAGGGGGAGGGAGTGCAAATGAGGAAAGTAAAGATAGGAGGGGTAACGGGTAAGTTTGTGACAGTGTACAATAAGGATGGGATGGAAAGAATTGAAGAAAGGGTGGAAGACCTGTTAGGTGAAAGAGAGGAAGGTATTGTGGTACTGGGTGGGGACTTTAACGCGAGGATGGGGAGGGAAGGGGGCCTTTACAGGGAAGGGGAGAGCTTCGAAAGGAATTCGAAGGATAGGTTAATAAATAAGGAGGGAGAGATTCTAAGGGACTGGATAGAGGATAGAGGCTGGGCGGTGGCAAATGGTATGGCAACTGGGGACGAAGAGGGAGAATACACATATGTAGGTAAGGTGGAGGTATCGGTGATAGACTATGTAGTCATGAATATGCAAGGGTGGGAGGAGATGGAGAGATTCGCAGTAGAAGGGAGGGTAGAATCAGACCATCAGCCATTAGGGTTGTGGATAAGGGGGGAGAACGGCGGAAGGCAAGGTGGGGAAGAAGTGTCGACGGGGGAGAGGGTTAGCTGGACGAGGGAGGCGATAGAGAAGTATAAGGAGCAGTTAGGGAAGGTACGCTTCGAAGGGCAGACGGTGGAAGAGATATAGGAGGATTTAAAAGAGAAAGTGAAAGGGTGCATGCAAAACAAGGTATTCAAAAAGGAGAAAAAAGCAATGGTGAAGCTGTGGTGGGATAGGGAATCTAAAAAGATGAGAAGGAAGGTGAAGAGGAAGTATAAGAAGTGGAAAGAGGGTACTGCGAAAAGGGAGGAGTACGTAGAAATGAGGAAGGGGTTTAGATTGATGTGTAAGAAGAAAGAACAGGAAAAGGATAAAGAGCTGGAGGAGGAGTTAGGAAATGTTAAGACAGAAGGGGACGTCTGGAAGATAATAAATAGGTTTAGGAAGCGTAGAGTAGGGATAAGCGAGAAGATAGGGAGTGAGGAGTGGAGGGAGTTTTTTAAAGAATCATTTCAGGGCTCAGATTCAAGGAATAGAGATGATGGGAGTAGAAGAACGGGGGAAGCAGAGATGGAGGAGTTGAATGACGAGGAGATGGAGAAACAGATAAGGAAGTTAAGAAGGTCAAAATCAGCAGGGCTGGATGGGCTAGAGAACGACGCATGGGTGTTTAGTACACAAGAGGTTAGGGAGAGGCTGAAGGAGGTAATGAAGAAAGTATGGAGGGGAGAGGGATTACCACGAGGGTGGAGAGAAGGGTTAATAGTGCCTCTGTATAAGAAAGGAGATAGGGATACGCAGAAAATTATAGGGGGATTACGCTAATGAATACGGCGTATAAAGTATAAGCGATGGTGGTGGCGGAGAGGCTGCGGAAGGATGTCCAGGGGAAAGGAATATTGCCAGAGACGCAGGCGGGCTTTAGGGCAGGTAGGAGTACTATCGACAATATCTACGTTCTGCAGCACGTGGTGGATAGAGAATTAGCGAAGAAGGGTCGAGAGTGTACGCGTTTTTTGTGGATCTAAAAGGCGCGTTTCCGTCGGTGGATAGGGGGAGGTTGTGGGAGGCGATGGAGGAGAGGGGAGTAGAGAGAGGCCTGATCGAGAGGGTAAGGGTGATATATGAGAAGACCAAAGATAAGGTAAGAGGAGGACAGGGGATTTCGGAGGGATTCTGGATGGATAGGGGGTTAAGACAAGGGTGTCCGCTTAGCCCAACACTTTTTGCGATTTTAATTGCGGATATGGAAAGTAAGCTGGAGGCCGGAGTGGTAGGAGGAGTCAGGATAGGAGGGGTTAGAATTTGGTCGCTAGCGTATGCAGATGACATAGTGTTGTTGGCAAAAAGCGAGGAGGCCTTAAAGGAAATGATGAAGAGGTTGAGAAGATACCTGGACAAGAACAGGTTAGAACTGAATGCGGAAAAGTCCAAGGTTATGGTTTTCAGAAAAGGAGGTGGAAGGGATAAGGAAGGGGAGTGGAAGTGGAAGGGAAAGGCGGTGCAGGCGGTGAAAGAGTTTGTGCACCTGGGCTTCTTGTTTCGGAGGAATGGCGGAGTGGATGGTCACATAAAAGAGAGAGTGAGGAGGGCAAATGTGGTGATGAGGCAGGTGTGGGGGTTGGGAAAGAAGTTATTCGCAGATGATTTTGGAAGGCGAATGAAATTTTTTGACTCACTAGTGATGAGTGTGCTATTGTATGGAGTAGAGGTGTGGGGGTGGAAGGAAAGCGAAGAGGTAAATAGGATAGAGGAGAGATATGTAAAGTGGACACTGGGGCTGGCAAGGAACACGCCTAATTATATTGTCAGGAGGGAGACGGGGAGAACGAGTGTAGGGATTCTAGCGGGGAATCGAGCGTGTAAATATGAGGAGAAATTTTTGGAAGAGGGGGGAAGTAAGCTGGTTAGGGAGTGTTGGTGGGAGAAGGAGACCAGGAGAGGGGGTGGGAAGATGGAGGTTGAAAGAGAAAGGAATTTTAGAACGAATGGACTGCAGATGGATGAAGTGAGCAGGATGCATGAGGAAGGAAGGAAGGTATATGAGTTGGTTAAGAAAAACAGCATGGAGAGAGAGAAGACAGCAGGGGAAGAGAGAATAAGAGAGACAAGGTTTAATGGAAACTATGTGTGGATTATGCCAAGGGCGAGAGCGCAATATTTGTGTGAAAAAGGAGAGAAAGGAAGTCAGGAGCTTATAGCGAGGATGAGATGTGGGTGCATGGAGAGTTTCAATAGGTTCTGGCTCGCTAGGGAAAAGAGGATGTGTGAACTATGTGGGAAGGGGGAGGCAAGAGTGGAGCACTGGTTGGAGGAGCGCGTAGAGGTGGAAAGGAGTGAGATAAGCATGGAGGTATTGATGCATGAAAGGAGGGACAAAAGGGCAGTAGCATGGGTGAAGGGAGTTTTGGGTAAGATGGAGAAGAAGAGAATGAAGGAGGAAGAGGAATGGAGAAGGAAAGATTGTAAATAGAGGAGGAAGTAAATAAAAGTAAATGTAAATATTGTAAATAGTAGATAAGTATTAGGTAATAGCCGCGGAGGCAGAGTTTGGTAATGCGAGGCAAAGCAAGAAAGTAGGGACATGCGAGCGCGGCGAGGCGAACCGAGGAAGGCAATGCGATAAGAGCGAGCGGCGTTAGAGATAAGGTGTGGAACGATGTTAGTTTTAAGGGTTAGTTTTAAGAAAATTCTGTAAAAAAATGGATGTGTAAGCAAGTCAATTTTTTAAGGCCAGCAGGCTAAAGAATAAACGTTTATCTATCTATCAATAAAAATTGGAAAGACTAATGAATTCAGAATAAATCAAAGCTTATTCAAATGAATTCAGAAGTGTTAAATAATTTGTAATAAGTTCAAAAGTGTTGAAGAGAATTCTACATAATTCAAGATAAATCTACAGAATTTAAGATAATTCTACAGAATTCAAGAGTCTTTTATAGAATTTAAGATAATTTTACGGAAATCAAGAGAGTTCTACTCAATTCGAGAGAATTCTACAGATTGAACGAGAATTCTGCCGAACTCAAGAGAATTCTACTAAATTCAAGAGAATTCTGCTCAACTCAAGAGAATTCTGCCAAACGTAAGAGGATTCTACTGAATTGAAGAGAATTCTACTGCATTTACGAGATATTTTTACAGAACTCCAGAGAATTATAATTAATTCAAGGGAATTCTGCCTAACTCTAGAGACTTTTCTTGAATTCGAAAGAATTTTGCTGATTTCAAGAATATTCTGCTGAATTCGAAAGAAAACACGATAATTTGACTAAATTAAAGAGAATTCTGCCAAACCTAGGGGAATTCTACTGAATTTCAGAGAATTAAGCAAAGTTTTAAAGAATTTGACATATTTCAAGTGAATTCTACTGAATTCAAGAGAATTCTGCTGAATTTAAAAGAATTATACACAATTTAGGAGAATTCTACATAATTTAAGAGAATTCTACTGAATTTACGAGTTAATTTTACAGAATTCCAGAGAATTATGATTCATTCAAGGAAATTCTACTGAATTGATGAGAATTCTACTGAATTCAAGGGAATTTTACAGAATTCATGAGAATGTTGTCTAATTTGCTTGATTGTGGAAATAGTATATTACGACCCAAGGCCAAAAAGTTGGATTTCCGGGCGTGTGTGATATGAAGGCCGAGGCGAAGCCGAGGCCTCATATCACGCACGCCAGGGCATCCAATATTTCTGGCCGTGTATCGTATACTATTTTTCTTCATCCCCAGCCGAAAGTACGTTTAATAATTAATGTTAATTAATAAAATGCGTTGTCGGCTGCTAGCTCGGATGCTTTTTCTTGTGTGGCCTGCATCAGTACGCGCGCCACCTCGCGTAGCGCCGCTGCTGCTCTCGGGTCAGCTGAGCGGATGAATGGGATTCGGTCGCCCGCCCGACTTTTGCAAAGCCGAGGCTTTTCATGCACAAAAATCGCAACGACTCTAATCGATCAGCTAGAGTTAACACGATCTCTGATTGGCTGCGAGATTTTTGTGGCTCGCTGACGTAGCAACCTGACGTAGCAACTCTCAGTATTGTGTTATTGTGTACTTAGCCTCTGAAAAATATTTATCTTGACAGGTGAATGGAAAAAAGAGACCGTCGGTGTGTTCAACCTCAAAACTGATCGATTAGCGTCGTTGCGATTTTTGTGCATGACATAGCGCGATGTTTAAATAATTCTGTTCGAAATATACATATAGATCCTAACAGAATATCTGTTTGGTATTCCATACAGATTAAATATTGGTAACATCTATATAGACCCGGATAGAGTTCGGCGCATACTGTGGTGTCTGAAAAATTCTGTAAGCAATCGCCATACAGAAACCTGCAGAACTTCAATTTGGAATTCCATATAGATTACATAGTGGTAAAATCCATACAGATTCGTATAGAAGTCGGGACATAGCG
Source organism: Andricus curvator (assembly GCA_932195095.1). Classification (NCBI taxonomy): domain Eukaryota; kingdom Metazoa; phylum Arthropoda; class Insecta; order Hymenoptera; family Cynipidae; genus Andricus; species Andricus curvator. The sequence goes on along the minus strand of CAKNYM010037863.1, from coordinate 16,045 downwards.
AGATATCTAAGAAATCCTGTAAGAAATCTCCATACAGAAGCTAGTAGTATTTCTGTTCCGAATTCCATAGAGATTACATATTGGTAACATCAATATAGATCCGTATGGTGGTTGGGACATAGCATGACGTTTGAAAAATCTTGTTCGAAATATACGTATAAAAACAATTAGAATTTCTGTTTAAAATTCCATATAAATTACATATGGGTAACATTCAAATTGATCCGTATAGAAAACGGGACATAGCGCGATGTTTAAACAATTCTGTTCCAAAAAACATAAAAAATAATAAAATAATATTATTTTTCAAATCATTTCACGTTTCGTCGTTGCGAATTTGTTTTCAAAGGTCACTGTTGTGAACGAGAAAACTGCTTAGCCTGATTGGCCAACTTTGACCTTTTTTATCTCTAAAAATAATGAGTAATTAACATTTTTGAGCTCTCAAATATGATTGTAGTTTTTCACCAGTATTCGAGCTATGTGGTCCGTATGCGCGAACTTTGGGACACCCAGTATACACATAGAACCTAATAGAATTTTAATTTTGAATTCCATATAGATTAAATATTGGATAACATCCATATAGATCCGTACAGAGTTTGGGACATAGCGAGATATCTGAAAAATCCTGTAAGAAATCTCTATATAGGAGCTAGTAGAATTTCTGTTTGGGATTCCATATAGATTACAGATTGGTAAAATCCATATAGATCCTTATAGAGGTCGGGGCATAGTGTGATATCTGAAAAATCCTGTAAGCAATCTCCATATAGAAACTAGTAGCATTTCTCTTTGGAATTCCATATAGATTACTGATTGGTAAAATCCATATAGATCCGTATAGAGGTCGGGACGTAGTGCGATGTTTGAAAAATTCTGTTCGAAATATTCTTATAGAACCAAGTCTAATTTCTGTTTGGAATTCTATGTGTATTACATACTGGTAAAATCCATGTAGATCCGTATAGAGGTCCGGACATAGCGCAATGTTTGAATGATTCTGTTCCAAAAATATACATATAGATCCTAATAGAATATCTGTTTGATATTTCATATAGATTAAATATTGGTAACATGCATATAGATCTGTATAGAGTTTGGGACATAGCGAGATATCTAAAAAATCCAGTACGAAATCTCCATATAGAAGCTAGTAGTATTTCTGTTCGGAATTTCATATAAATTACATAGTGGTAACATCCATATGGAACCCTATAGAGGTCTGGAAATAGTGTGATGTCTGAAAAAAACTGTAAGAAATCTCCATTTAGAATGTACTACAATTTCTGTTTGGAATTCTCTATAATTTACATACTGGTGACATCCATATAGATCCGTACAGAGGTCGAGGCATAGCGTGATGTGTGAAAAATCCTGTAAGCAATCTCCATACAGAAACTGGTAGAATTTGAATTTGGAATTCCATATAGATTACATATTGTTAACATCCATATAGAACCGTACAGAGATCGGGACATAGCGAGATGTCTAATAAATCCTGTAAGTAACTTCTATACAGAAACTAGTAGAATTTCTGTTCGGAATTACATATAGAGTGAATAATAGTAACATCCATGTAGATCAGTATAGATGTCGGGACATAACGCGACGCGATGATTGGACAATCCTGTTCGAAATATACATATAGAAACTACGAGAATTTCTGTTTGGAATTCCATATAGATTACATATTGGTAACATACATATAGATCCGTATAGATGTTGGGACATAGCACGAAGTTTGAAAAGTCCTGTTTGAAATATACGTATAGAACCTAGTACAATCTGTTTGGAAATATATATTGATTACATATTGGTAACATCCATATAGATCCGTATATAGGTCGGAGCATAGTGTAGTGTCTGTGAAATCCTGTGAGGAATCTCCATATAGAGACTAAAAGAATTTCTGTTTGGAATTCCATACAGATTACTGATTGGTAAAATCCATATAGATCATTGCGCGATGTTTGAAAAATTCTGTAAGAAATCTCCATATTGACAATAGTAGAATTTCGATTTGGAATTTCATATATATTACATATTGGTAACATCCATATAGATTCCGTATAGAGGTTGGGACATACCACAATGTTTGAAAAAACCTGATCGAAATATACGTATAGAACCTACTAGAATTTCTGTTTGGAATTCCATATAGATTACATATTGGTAACATCCATATAGATCCGTAAAGATGTCAGGACATAGCGAGATGTCTAAAAAATCCATTAAGAAATCACCATATAGAAACTAGTAGAATTTATGTTTGGAATTCTATATAGGTTAAATATTGGTAACATCCATATAGATCCGTATAGAGGTCCGGACATAGCACGATGTTTGAAAAATCCTGTTCGTAATATACGTATAGAACCTATTAGAATTTCTGTTTGGAATTCCATATAAATTACATACGGGTAACATTCATATTGATCCGTATAGAAAACGGGACATAGCGCGATGTTTAAATAATTCTGTTCGAAATATA
>CAKNYM010037862.1:77840-90548 GCA_932195095.1 Andricus curvator | reverse complement strand
ATGCAAAATGGATAAATAATTTTAAATTTCAAGACTTCAAGATTTAAAAATTTTAGTATTAAAAATGGTTAAAATTGAAAATGCAGTATCAATCTGAAACAGTTCAATTAAATTTTTTTTTCAATAATATCTACTTAAAATGCACAAATAATTTTAAATTTGAAGATTTGAAGATTTAAAAATTTTAGTATTGAAAATGGTTCAAAATTAAAAATTCAGTACCAACTTGAAACATTTGAATTTTAAATGGTTCTTTTACACACTTTTTGAATTCAAAATTGATTAATAATTTTTAATTTGAAGATTTAACCATTTAAGTATTAGAAATGGTTCGAAATGGAAAACGCAGTATCAATCTGAAACAGTTCAATTAAAATTCCTTTTCAATAATATTTACTTAAAATGATAATGCACAAATAATTTTGAATTTGAAGATTTCAAGATATAAAAAGTTTAGTATTAAAAATGGTTCAAAAATTAAAAATTCAGTACAAATTTGAAACATTTGAATTTTAAATGGTTCTTTTGTAAATATTTCGAATTCAAAATTGATAAATAATTTTTTATTTGAAGATTTCGATATTTAACAATTTTAGTATTAAAAATGGTTCAAAATTGAAAACGCAGTACCAATCTGAAACAGTTCAATTACAATTTTTTTCAATAATATTTGCTTAAAATGCAAAAATAATTTTAAATTTGAACATTTCAAGATTTAAAAATTTTAGTATTAAAAATGGTTCCAGATTAAAAATTCAGAACAAGTATGAAACAGGTAAATTTGAAATGTTTCTTTTTTTAAATCTTTAATTTAAAATTAGTAAATAATTTAAAATTTGAAGACTTCAAGATTTAACAATTTTATTATTAAAAATTGGCCAAAATTAAATTTTAATACCAATTTGAAACAGTTCAATTTTAAATGTTTTTTTTTCTTCAAAATTCAAGATGGACAAAGAATTGCAAATTTGAACATTTCAAGATTTAACAATTTTGGTATTAAAAACGGTTCAAAATTAAAAATGCACTACCAATCTGAAACATTTGAATTTTAAATGGTTCTTTTGTGCAAATTTTGAATTCAAAATTGAGAAATAATTTTTAATTAGAAGATTTAACAATTTAAGTATTAGAAATGGTTCGAAATTGAAAACGCAGTATCAATCTAAAACAGTTCAATTAAAATTCTTTTCAATAATATGTGCTTAAAATGCACAAATAATTTTAAATTTGAACATTTAAAGATTTAAAAATTTCAGTATTAAAAATGGTTCAAAATTAAAAATTTAGAATCAGTATGAACCATGTAAATTTTAAATGGTTCTTTTTAAAAATCTTGAATTCAACATTGATAAATAATTTTTAATAATTTAATAATTTTAAAAATGGTTCAAAATTGAAAACGCAGTACCAATCTAAAACAGTTCAATTAAAATTTTTTTCAATAATTTTGCTTAAAATGTACAAGTGATGTTAAATTTGACCATTTCAAGATTTAAAAATTTCAGTATTAAAAATGGTTCGAAATTAAAAATTTAGAACCAGTTTGAAACAGGTAAATTTTAAATGGTTCTTTTTAAAAATCTTGAATTCAACATTGATAAATAATTTTTAATTTCAAGATTCAACAATTTTATTATTAAAAATTGGTAAAAATTAAAAATTCAATACCAATTTGGAACAGTTCAATTTTAAATGTTTTTTTTTCTTCAAAAATATGTATTCAAGATGGACAAAGAATTTCAAATTTGAAGATTTAACAATTTTGGTATTAAAAATGGTTCAAAATTAAAAATGCACTACCAATCTCAAACAGTTCAATTTTTAGCGGATATTTTTAAAAATATTAATTTAAAATGGATCAATTATTCAAAATTTGAACACTTTAAGAGTTAATAATTGTAGTATTAGATACCAATTGAACAATTCAAACTCAAAGTATAAGATTATAATTAATTTATAATTCCAAAAAAAGATGAAATTATAAATGTTAAAAATCCCGGTTAGGGAGACTTCCGGTGGAAGTGAGTCAGGGCAAACGTGTTGTGTGTGAGGTGCGGTAGAAAGCCGGGTTTTCAGTAAAAAAGGTGGAAATTGGAGATAGGCTGAGTGCGTGTCGAAAGGGCTAGTGTATTGTGATAACTTGGAATATTAGAACTGGATGAGAGAGGTGAGATAACGTGGAAAGTGTGCAATTTTTTTGGACGGTTGAGGTTGGGTTGAACATGAAGGAGGCAGGAATGGCAGGAACGAAGGATTGCGAAACGGATATGGCGACCAGTGAGATGGTGGCCAGTGATGGGGAGGAACAAGAGATGGCGCAGCAAGTTGAGGTCGGTAAAAAAGAAAGAGGTAGACCGCGAAAAGTGACAGACGGGGAGGGAAATTCAAAATGTAAAGAGAATAATAAGGTAAGAACACTGGAAAAATTATTGGTTAAAAGATCCGAATAGCGAGAGGGAGAAAGAAATAGGCAACTTAAATACAGATGTTCAAGAGGGAGGCCAGGTGGAGAGGGTAATGGATAATAATGAAAAAGAAGCATTTTCAGCAAAAGGGGAATTGACGAGGACTCCAATAAAAAAGAGAATATCAAAGGAGGAGGGGGGTATACAAAGTGTACAAGCAGAGGATGTTATTGGTTTATTTTTGGAGTGGAAAAACGGTTGGGAAAAAAAGAGGAAGAAAAATGGGATAGAAGAATGGCAGAATTAGAAGAAATGTTGAGGAAAGAGTATACTTGTAGACATGATAGATGTGGAGAATGTGAAAAGAAAAGGAAGGGGGAGGCAGAAAAGGAAGCGGAAGTAGAACAGCTAAAAAGAGAAGTTGAAAGAGGTAGGATGGAAATTATTAAATTAAATAAATTATTAGAACAGCGTCAGGAAGGGGGGGGACAATACGGCGAGATGGAGAGGCCCCTGTCGGCGGAGGCAATGACTCTAGCACATGCTGCCGGTTCGGTGGCAGGAGGGTTGGAGGTTGCTGATGCGGGCGGGGGTGACGTGGGGACGGGTTTGGCAAAGCCACCACCTAAAAGACTAAGGGCCGGGTGATCCACCTCTATATAAAGTGGCAGATAGTTATCCAACAGAATAAATTTATCAGACTGTTTATCTGACAGATAATGATTTCGGGTTGATCCACTGTATTTCATGTGTTGGATAGTTATCTTTCAGTTATATAGGGAATACTAGTGATTTTCGCGTTTTAAAGTCACTAGCACTTCTGTGACGTTGACGCTCCACAGAAATAGCGTCGCCATTATATATCCAGTAACCCACCAAAACATATTAAAATAGTTCAAAGTGAACAAAATGGCGGGAATGTTTGTAAAAATAATGAAAGTAGATTTTCTCGACACACCTGCACTTACACTTTATACGTTATTATTATATGTCTGTCTTCTATTAGCAGAAACTTTTCGAAAACAATGGAAAGAATAAAGAAAGTGTGAATTTTCAGAAAATCTTTTTTATATTTTTCTTCCAATTTCGAAAACATGAAAAAAATGTTTTCTGGAAAACCCCACATTTCTGAAAAGTTTCTGCCAGTAACAGAAAGGCCACGGCGTGCCTGAACGGGCGTTAAATAAAATTTTATTTTATTTAATTTTAAGCAATTTCGGCTATTTCTTCAATATCGTCGTCGAAATTATCACCCAAATCACCAAAATCCACATCGTAAACATTCTCGAATTCCATGTTGACAGCATTCAGTCTAACCTCACTTTTTCTGTATTTCGTGTTTATCTGCTAGATAAAGCCGTTATTGGCCACTTTGTCCGGCCGATAGTTAACTTTCTGGTAACTCCCGCTTTATCTGTCAGATAGCGCTATCCAACGGTGGATCAACATGAAAGTATCCTATCTGTCAGATAAATTTATCTGTAGGTCTTATCTAGAGGTGGATCACCTGGCCCTAAGTAGAGAGGAATGGGATGAAGAGGTACAGTTAAGAAGGGCAAAGAAAAAGACTGTCATAATTAAAGGGCTGACACTCGTAACAAGAGAAAAGAAGGAAGAATTGGAAGGATGGTTGTGGAACATATTGCAAATAAAAGCTAGGGTGAACAAACTGGAAAGAATTGAGGGAGGACTGAAAGTTGAATTTGAGGAGTGGAAATCCAAATTAAAGTTAATGAAAGAAAAGATAAGTTTAAGAGACTTAGGCTGGGGAGTATGGATTTTGGACGATCTAACAGAGAGACAAGAAGAGGTACAAACATGGTTAGAAAAAGAAGCGGAAGCATGGAGGTTTAAAGGGAAGAGGGCCAGAATGGGGTATCAGAGACTCTGGGTAGATGATATATGTCTAGAATGGGATGAGCTGGAAGGAGAATTGAAACTTAAGAATGAAAGGGAGGAAAGAAATTTTTTTCGTGACAATGGAAGAGGAAGTACTGGCAGATAGTGAATTGGTATTGATGCAATGGAATGTTCAGGGTATGGCAAACGTGAAGAAAAATTGGAAATTGTGGGAGAGTGTGGACATTGTTGTTTTCCAAGAAACTTTTTTGGAAGGGAAAAGAATGGAAGGCTGTATAAAAACGTTAGATAAGAAATTTGAATGGTTCGGCAAGGCAGCAGTCAGGAAACATACTAAAGGCAGAGCAAGTGGAGGGCACCTGATTGGTGTTAAGAAAAGGATAGAGGCTAGTTGGAATCTGACAGAATGGGAGTACGGATTACAGTTACAAATAAAAAAGAAGGACAGTGAGGATAATTACGTGTTGATCACGGGCTATAATAACAAACCTAATAATATAAAATTATTTTTGAAGAAGCTGGATCAAAAAGTGGATAGCCTAGAAGGCCACACAGCAAGATTGATACTGGCGGGGGATCTGAACGCAAAAATAGGAACAAGCCAGGGAGTGGCGGAATGCGGCTTGGACGAAGAAATGGATTTTTGTATAAGAAATTCAGAATATAAAGAAATACGGTCTGAGGGTAAACTTTTACTAAATTGGTGCGAGGCAAGAGCGATGTTAATTATGAACGGTAGAACGGAAGAAGATAGGGAAGGAAAGGTAACGTGTATTGGGCACGGGAAAGGACTAGGTGGTGTATTGGATTTAGTCATGGTCAAAATGGAGGAAGGAATAGACAAACCAGAATGGTTTAGGGGACTCCGGATTGCAGCTCAGGAAGGATCAGATCATTTACCAGTAATATATCGAGTGAAATGGGGCAAAACAGAAAGAAAATCAGAAAGGGAAAGAAAGAAAGTAAGACGACTAAAGTGGAAAAAGGAAAAAGAGGAAGAATTCCGTAAAGAATGGCTTGAATGTTGGAAGGAAAGAGATACAGAAGAGAATCCAGATCCTGAGACAAGATGGAGAAACATAATAGAGACAATTGAAGAAGCAGCAAGGAGGACTGATATGACAACTAAGGGAGGAGGAAAAAATAGGCGGGAGGAAACGTGGGATAACGGCGAATACAAGTTGAAAAGAAGAGAAATATTTAAGCTGCTACACAGATTTAGAGGAAACAGGGATTGGAATAACAAGAAAGCGTACATGAGCAGTAGAAAGGAACTAGCAGAACTGAGGGAAAAATTGATCAAGGATTGGCTGTATAAAAAGCAGAAGCAGGTAGCAGAGAGTAGAAATATTACAGAATGGTGGAAGGCCATGAGTTGGTATAGAAAGAAAAGGAGTATGGTGGGTAACACAATTAAGAAAGAAGTATGGCTAGAACATTTTATGTCATTACTGGAGGGAGCTGAGGAATTTATAGAAGAGGCTGATGAGAAGAAGGGAAAGAAGAGAGTTGACGATTTGAGGTTTGAGGATGATAGAAAGAAGAAAGAATTGAATGATAATGAAGAGAAAGAGAGCGAAGAAAAAGAAGAGAGAAGTGAAGAAGTATTAGAAGAGGATGATTTAAACAAACCTCTAGAGCAAGAAGAAATACTTACAAGGATAAGGAAGTTAAAAAAAGGTAAGGCTGCAGGAGAGGATGGGATTGTAGCAGAATTTTTGATGGGCATGCCTAAAGAAGGAATGGAAGAACTTATACAATTGATCAAGGACATATGGCAGAAGAAGCGATTAATAAAACGATGGCGTACGGCATCGATCTATACTATTCACAAAAAAGGGGATGAGAATTTGACAGATAACTACAGAGGAATTTCATTGTTGGATATAGGTTATAAAATATTGGCGTCGATAATGGCAGGAAGGTTGAGCGAAAAGCTGGAGAGAGAAAAGAAATTAACGGAAGCTCAAGCAGGGTTTAGAAAAGGAAGAAGCACCATAGAGCAGATCTTTGTCTTGAATACAATAATAGGAAACAGACTGAGAAGAAAGAGAGGCAAGTTGTATGCAGTATTTGTTGATTTTAAAAAGGCGTTTGATATGGTGGATAGGAAAAGGCTGTGGACGAAAATGGAAAGGATGGGGATAAATGGAAGGTTCCTAGAAATGACCAAAGAAATTTACAAAGAGACGTGGAATGAAGTAATAGTAGGAGAGGAAAAGACTGAAAAATTCACAACAAAAAAGGGTATGAGACAGGGGTGCCCGCTCAGCCCCATCTTATTCAATATCTATATTAATGACTTAGAAACAGAACTAAGAAGAAAAGGAGATGGAGGCACGGTTCTTAGTCCAGGTTCAAATATAAAAATCTATGCATTGCTCTATGCAGATGATGCGGTGATAGTAGCGGAAAGTAAGGAGGAACTAGATAAAATGATTGAGAATGTAGAAAGATGGACGGAGAAGAACGGGATGGAGGTAAATGTAGAGAAAACAAAGATTATGGTGTTTAGGAATGGAGGGAAAAAGAAAAAGGAAAGCTGGAAATATAAAAACAGTGAGTTAGAAGTAGTAAGGGAGTTTAATTATCTTGGATTTTGGTTTACAACTACAAATCAATACAATACACATGCTAAGAAGGCATCAGGAAAAACGCAGCGATTAATTAATAAGGTATGGAGCGAAACAAATAGAGCTGCGATAACAAACTTAAAGAGAAAATTATTTTTAATGGACTCAACGGTGAAAACGGCGGCAGTGTATGGGGTAGAAATTTGGGGATGGAAAAGAAAAGAAGCGATAGAGAAGGTACAGAGCAGATATGTGAAATCGAGCATGGGACTAGGAAAGAACACACCTGATTACATATGGAAGATGGAAGCAGGGCGAAGGAGTGTGGAAATAGAGGCAAGAAGAAGGGCTGGCGCTTTTATAATAAAGGTACTCTCTATGGAGGAGGATAGATGGTCAAGAAAGTGTATAAAGGAGGAAATAAGGAATATTAGGAATGGCAATCCAACTAGCTGGGGGAGGTCGTTGGAGGAAGCAATGAAAAATATGGGAGACGGACAAATAATTAAAATGATAGGAGAAGGAAAACCAGTAGAAAAAATTGCGGAAAGACTAGTTGAGCTGGAAATGATAGCAGAAGCCCAAGACATACAGAAAGATTGGGAAAAAATAGAACAATCCAGTTTCTGCAGCTATTATAAAGAGATTAAGAAGAATACAGAGATGGAGACATATTGGCAAAGGGAAAAACTAAAGGTGAGACAGAAGCAAGTATGGGCTCGATGGAGGTGTGGAAATGCCGTAAAGGAAGGAAAGAAAGGCTTTAAAGACAACAATTGCAGGGCTTGCAAGGTCGAAGAGGAAACATTACAACATGTAATCGAGTGTGAAGAAGTAATGAAAAAGTTAAAAACACCGGGAAAAGAATGGTGGAGAAGTTGGAGAGAAAAGAATAGACAGAAGGACTGGAGGAAGGAGTTACTGGCAGATTTACAGAAGGAAGTGGACGAAGACTTGTGTTTAAATTTGGGCAAGATAGAGGATATATTAAATGTTAAAAATTAGTGATACAGACTAAATGTGATTTAGGTTAAGTCATTATGTAAATAGTTGTAATTAAACTAGTTTGTAAGTGTTCATATTGTTAATGAAGGAAAAAGGGCGAGTGAAGGAGTGAAGGTGTAAAACTGAAATGTAGCACCAAAGAAAGAATAAAAAAAAATAAATAAATAAATACTTCAAGAGTTAAAAATTTCAGTATTTGAAATTACAAACTGAAAAATTTTAAATTTGAAAAAGATTAAACATTTGAAACTCACAAGTATAATTTATAATAATTAATTTATAATTAAAAAAAAAGGAAATTATAAATTTACAAAATCCCGGTTATAAAATAAATTCACTGTAATTTCCCGATTTTGTTATAAAATTTTAATTTAAAATCGTAGTAGATAAACTGATAAAAAATCTGATCATTCAATTACCACGTTATCTCGTCTGTTGGTCCAGAAAATGATGATGCGACTCTAAAAATACCAGCGGCTACATGACTCGTAGTGTCTTCAAAACTCGAAGCAATAATTGTGATTTTCGAATCTCTAAACTCATTTTTCAAGTTTAATGCTGTCGATAATCCGACGATACCTCCGCCCACGATCGCTACCTTCATTTTAGCTGTACTATCAGTCTCGTGACCAATAGCAGTGATAAGACTATTTAACTATTTCAGAGTAATGGCGCGAATTTCAAATTAATAACAGACCTCGGACTCACACTATTTGACACTTTTTTTATCAATGAAATTATTTTCCTACTATTTCGAAAAAATGACACTAAAGACACTATTTTCAATTTAAATCAAAAAACAGTTTAATTGCACCAAAAAGGACGAATTTCAAACAAAACAGTTTAATCGTTAACCAGGAAAAATGAACTTACTACCAAAAGAGATATATTTTCAAATCAAAAAAACGAATTTTCAACCAAGAAAGATTTTACGGTCAATAAAGAAAAAAATTTCATTCAAAATTTTTAATCTTCAAGCCAAGAAGATTAGCTTTTAACCAAATAGTTAAATTTTCAACCAAAAAGATAAATTTTTAACACAGAAGATTAATTTTTTATCAAAAAAGATGAATTTCCAACAAATTAAATAAATTTCCAACTAAATAGTGTCAAAAATGGACGTTATGTTAGTCAAAATTTTATTTGATTAATTTTTAGTTTATATTTTTTTCGTTTCTAAAATTTTTTAACCTTATAGCTGAAATTTTAAACTAAAAAAGATCAATTTTAAACCAAACATGGAGTAGTTAAATTCTCATTTAAGAGAATTTAATTTAATTGAGAATGGGAAAAAAGTTTCAGAATTCTCGATTTTACGTATTTCAATTTTTTTTTAAACACTTTTTTATTTAAATTTAATGTTTTTAACGAGAATTTGCAATACAAAAGCGAATTTCCCACAAAACAGTTCAATTTTGTTGAACATTAATTTTCAACAAAAAAGTTAATTTTCGACTAACCTGTTGAATTTTCAAGAAAACTAGAACGTCATACGCGCGCTCCGCGTGCGACCAATTTGTTTGCATTCATTTATTTTATTTGGAAATGAATTTCAATAAAATACCATAAAATTAATTTTTACTTCAATCATTTTGATTTATACATGGCTTCGCATGGATACCCTCTCACGATGCAGAATAAATAATTCTGTAAAAAATGGAGCATTTTCGTTGAAAAATAGCCAGACTCTAAATTTTTCAATCGAAATTGTTTAAATAATTAATAATTCTTGTACATTTACAAAACATAGTGAAAATTCATCGGAAAGACAATCTTAGTTGATTCCGCAAATAAATTGTTCTGAATGTGTTTATGAAAATTGTTTAAATAATTAATAATTATTGTAAATTTTCAAAGTATCATAAGAAAGAGCTATTTGAAAAAACATTCTTTATTGATTCCGTAAACAAATTGAGCCTATTCTTAAAAAAAGCCAAACTCTTGATTTGTTGATCAAAATTGTTTAAATAATTATTCATTCTTAGAAATTTGCAGAGCATTCTAGCAAAAAGTAATTGGAAAGCTATTCTTACTTAATTCTATAAAAAATGGAGCCTGTTCATGAAAAAATAGCCAAACTCTCAGTTTTTTAATTAAAATTGTTTAAATAATTGAAAATTATTGTACATTTACAAAGCAAAATATAAAACAGTCATCGGAAATATATTCTTAGTTGAATTCGTAAACAAAGTGAGCCTATTTGTTGAAAAACAGACAAACTCTGAATATGTTTATGAAAATTGTTAAAATAATTAACAATTATTGTAAATTTGCAAAGTAACATAGGAAAGACTTATTTTTAATACATTCTTTTCGGTTCTGTAAACAAATTGAGCCAATTCGTTAAAAATAATGATATTACTATTAATAATTCTTGTAAATTTACAAAGCAGCATATAAAATAGTCATCGAAAAGACATTCCTAGTTGATTCCGTAAACAAATTCTGCCTATTCCTTAAAAAATAGACAAACTCTGAATATGTTTAGGAAAATTTTTAAAATAATTAATAATTATTGTATATTTTCCAAGTATCGTAGCTCTATCGTACTGGGCTCTTAATTTGTTTATGAAAATTGTTTAAATAATTAATAATTTTTGAAAATTTGCAAATCATCATACAAAAAAGTAATTGGAAAGACATTCTCAGCTAATTGTGTAAACAAATTTAGCATATTTGTTAAAAAATAGCCAAACTTTAAATTTCTGTATCAAAATTGTTTAAATTATTATTAATTCTTGTAAATTTACAAAGCAACATAGAAAAGAGTCATCGGAAAGACATTCTTAGTTGATTCCGTAAACAAATTGAGCTTATTCGTTTATAGAAATTGTTAAAAAAATTAATCGTTCTTGTGAATTTACATAAGCAACATAGAAAATAGTCATCAGAAAGACTTTTCTTAACATCATAGAAAAAAGTAATCTGAAAGATATTCTTACTTAATTCTGTACAAAATTGAGCCTATTTGTTGAGAAATAGCCAAACTCTTAATTTTTCAATCAAAATTGTTTAAATAATTAATAATTCTTGTAAATTTATGAAGCAACATAGAAAAGAGTTATCGGAAAGATATTCTCAGTTGACTCCGTACAAAAATTGTGCCTATTCCTTAAAAAATACCCAAACCCTAAATATGTTTATGAAGACTGTTTACATAATTAATAATTATTGTAAATTTGCAAAGCTTCATAGAACAGAGTCATCGGAAGGATATTCTTAGTGAATATTGTAACAGAAATTTAGCCTATTCGTTGAAAAATAGCCAAACTCTGAAGTTGTTTATGCAAATTGTTTGAATTATTAATAATTATTGTAAATTTACGAAGCAACATAGAAAAGTGTCATCAGAAAGAAATTCGTAGTTGACTTTGTAAACAAACTGTACCTATTCCTTGAAAAATAGCCAAACTCTAAATATGTTTATGAAAATTGTTAAAATAATTAATAATTATTATATATTTGCAAGCTATCGTAGAAACGAATTATTGGAAATACATTCTTTCTTGATACCCTAAACTAATTTATCCTATTCGTTGAAAAAAGGCCAAGGTCCTTCTGAAAAGTTAAACAAAAATGTAAATTTGGTTTTTAAATAAAAAATTAACAAAATTTATCATAAAAAATCCAAACACAATAAAAAAATAAATGGTACTCAAAAATTCGAAAGTTTCAAACATTTTGAAATATAAATGAACTATGACAAAAGCGTTAAATCGAGAATGAATCTTTCAAAATACGAATAAAATATTAAAAATGTTAATTAAAAGCCTTCTTTTAAAAAAATGCGTGAAAGGAATCGATATATACCGAAGTATAAATGCATAAACTTCCACTAAGCTTCTTATGAAAACAAACATCTCGAGTTCAAATAAACACAGATCGCCCATGGTCGATGAGAGCGCCTTATGGTTAACTAAGTAACGGTAACGGTAACTAAACGACGAATACCAACTTTCAAAGATAGGATAGTTAAATTTGCATTTAAAAAACTTGTTTTTTAACCAACCAGTTGAATTTTCAACCAAATAGTTAAATTTTAACCAAAAAAAGGAACGCGAATTTTCAACTGAAATTATGAATCTTCAATCAAAAAAGAAACTTTTAACAAAGTAGTTCCACTTTCAACTAAATAGTTGAACATTCAACCAAAAAATATGGATTTTCACCGAAAAATGTAATAGTTGATATTAAAAAAGAAAAACTGAATTTAAAATAATACATACATACATAACATAAATTTTTAACCAAATAGGTAAATTCTCTACCAAATTGTTGAATTTTCGAGCCAAAAATACGATTTTCATAAAAAATGGTTGAATTTTCAACTCGAAAATGTGAATTTTCAAACGGAACAGATTAATTTTTAAACAGATAGTCGCATTTTTAGCCCAAAAAACTGAAATTTTTACAGAAAGAGATTTATTTTCAAATGCAAAAGATCAAATTTCAACAAAATAGTTGAATTTTTAACAAAAAGAATTTTATAGTCAAGGGAGAAAAAAACGTCAATAAAATTATTAAATTTACAAGCCAAAAAGACGAATTTTCAACAAAATAGTTAAATTTTTAACTAAAAGAATTGAATAGTCACGGGAGAAAAAAATGTCGATAAATTTATTAAATTTACAAGCCAAAAAGACGAATTGTTAACACAAAACAGTTGAATTTTTGGTAAAGAAAAATTTTCATCTTTTAACAAAATTGCTGAATTTCCAATCAAATATTTCAATTTTGAACCAAATAATAAAATTTTTAACAAAACGATTAATTTTCTACCAAAAAATATGATTTTTCAATAAAATTCTTGAATTCTCAACACAAAACAGTTGAATTTTTGGTAAAGAAAAATTTTCAACTTT
>CAKNYM010037862.1:50209-77830 GCA_932195095.1 Andricus curvator | reverse complement strand
TCAACACAAAACAGTTGAATTTTTGGTAAAGAAAAATTTTCAACTTTCAATAAAATTGTTGAATTTCCAATAAAATATTTCAATTTTGAACCAAATAATAAAATTTTTAACAAAACGACTAATTTTCTACAAAAAAAAACGATTTTTCAATAAAATTCTTGAATTCTCAACCAAATAGTTGAATTTTCAACTAAAAAATATCCATTTCAACCAAATAGTATAATTTTTAAATAAAAAAGATCAATTTTGAGCAAAAAAGGAATTGTTAAATTTTCAGTTAAAGAAATTAATTATCCACAAACAAAATTTTCAACCAATGTTACGAATTTTCAACTTAAATGTTGAATCATAAACTGGAATAGATGAATTTTAAACCAAAAAGATGAATTTTCAATAAAAGAGTTTAACTTTGAACCAAGTAGCTTTATTTTCAACCAAAAAGATTAATTTTAAAATAAAATAATGAATATTTAACTGGAACACTTGCATTTTTAACCAAAAAGATTTCTACTAAAAAATACGATTTTTCAATAAAATACATGAATTTTCAACTGATAAAGGCAATTTTGAAACCAAATAGTTGAATTTTAAACCAAAAAGATCCATTTTAAACCAAAAATTGAATAGTTCAATTTTCAGTTGAAAAAATTGATTTTCAACTAAACTGATGAATTTTCAAGAAAATTAATTTCTACCAAAAAAGATGAATTTTCAACAAAATACATGAAGTTTCAACTGAAAAAGATAAATTCTCAACCAAAAATCTAATAATTAAATTTTCAGTTAAGAAAAATTGATATTCAACCAGAGATGAATTTACAACTAATATAATGGTATATCCAATTGGAATAGATACATTTTCAGTTAAAAATAATTTAAAAAAAACAAGTAGTTGAATTTTGAACTAAAAAAGATTAATTTTCATCCAAAAATAGAATAGTGAAAATCAGTTAAAAAAATTAATTAATTAATTAATTAATAAGAATAGTTGAATTTTAAAAAAAATATGAATTTTCAACTAAAATAGTTATATTTTGAAACAAAGTGATGAATTTTTTCAAATAAAATGATGAATTTTAAACTGGAGTAGATGAATTTTTAAGAAGAGTTTAACTTTTAACCAAGTAGTTTTATTTTCAATCAAAAAGATAAATTTTAAACTAAAATGATGAATATATAACTGGAATACTCGAATTTTTAACGAAAAATATGAATTTTCAAACAAGAATATGAATTTTTTACCAAAAAAGACGAATTTTAAACAAAATACATGAATTTTCAACTGAAAAAGATTATTCTCAACCAAAAATTGAATAATTAAATTTATAGAATAATTATATTTATTTATAATTTCATTTTTAGCTAAAAAATAATCGTTTTCAACCCAGAAGAACAACAAAAAATAGTTGAATTTTGAACTAAAAAAGACCAATTTTGATCCAAAAATGGAATGGTTAAATATCATTTAAGAAATTAATTTTCAACGAATCTGATAAATCTACAACCGAAATAGTTTAATTTTAAACAAAAAAGATGAAATTTCAACTAAAATGGTGAAGCTGTAACTGGAATATTTGAATTTTCAACAAAAAAGATTAATTTTCTACCAAAAGAAACTAATTTAAAAAAAAAATGGTTAAATTTTCAAACAAAGTGATGAATTTTCAACTAAAATTATGAATCTTAAACTAGAATATAGTTCAATTTTAAACCAAAAAGATAAATTTTGTACTAAAATGATGGAATATTCAATTGGTGTAGTTACATTTTTAGTTTAAACTTTATTTTAAGTAAAAAGAAGAAGTTTTAACTTAAGTGATGAATATTTAATTGAAATACTTGAATTTTCAACCAAAAAGATGAATTTTCAAACAAGAAGATTAATTTTCAAACAAAAAGATTAATTTTCTCCCAAAAAGACGATTTTGAATTTTAAGCCAAGAAGATTAATTTCTACCAAAGATGAATTTTCGAGCAAAAATTGAATACTTTAATTTTCAGTTTAAAAAATTTATCTTCAACCAAATTAATTAATTTTTATCTAATATGATGGAATATTCAACATTTTCGGTTAAAACAAATTTTCAACAATATAGTTACATGTTTAGTTTAAAAAAAAATTAATATTTAGGCAAAGGAAAAAGAAGTTTTCAATAAAATAGATCATTTTTCAACATGAGTTGAATTTTCAAGCAAAAAGATGAATTTTCAAGTAAGAAGTTTAATTTTTTACCAAAAAGGACGAATTTTCAACCAGATACTTGAATTTTCAATTAAAAACTATAATTCTCAACCAAAAATTGAATAATTAAATTTTCAGTTAAAAAAAATTAATGTTCAACCAAAGAGATGAATTTTTAACTAATATGATGGAATATTCAATTTGAATAGTTACATTTTCAGCTAAAAAATAATCATTTTCAACCCAGAAAACAACAACAAATAGTTGAATTTTAAACTAAAAATACCAATTTTCACCCAAAAAATTGAATAGTTGAAAATCAGTTAAAAAAATTAATTTTCAACCAATCTGATGAATCTTCAACTGGAATAGTTGAATTTTAAACAAAAAAGATGAATTTTCAACTAAAATTATTCATCTTAACTGGAATCGTTGAATTTTCAACCAAGAACATTAACTTCTACCAAAAAAGATGAATTTTAAAGAAAATGCATGAATTTTTAACAGAAAAAGATAAATTCTCAACCAAAAATGGAATTAAATTTTCAGTTAAAAAAAATTAATTTTCCTTTAATATGATGAAATTTTAAACCAAAAAGATAAATTTTTGACTAAAATGATGGAATATTCAATTGGTATAGTTACATTTTTAGTTTAAACTTTATTTTAAGCAAAAAGAAGAATTTTTAACTGAAGTGATGAATATTTAATTGAAATACTTGAATTTTCAACCAAAAAGATGAATTTTCAAAACAAGAAGATTAATTTTCAAACAAAAAGATTAATTTTCGCCCAAAACGACGATTTTGCAATAAAACTACATGAATTTTCAAAACAATAGTTGCATTTTCAACCAAAAAAGACCAATTTTCAACCATATAGTTGAATTTTTAACTGAAAAAGATCAGCTTTCAACCAAAAATGGAATAATTAAATTTTTAGTTAAAAAAATGAATTTTTAACTAAAATGATGATTTTTTAATTGGATTAGTTGAATTTTAAACCAAGAAGATTAATTTCTACCAAAGATGAATTTTCGAGCAAAAATTGAATACTTCAATTTTCAGTTTAAAAAATTAATGTTCAACCAAATTAATTAATTTTTATCTAATATGATGGAATATTTAACATTTTCGGGTAAAAAAAATTAATTTTCAACAAAATAGTTACATGTTTAGTTTAAAAAAAATTAATTTTCAACAAAATAGCTCATTTTTCAACATGAGTTGAATTTTCAACAAAGAAAGATTTTTCAGTCAAGAGAGAGGAAAAATTGCAAACAAACTGTTGAATTTTTAAGTAAAAATATGAAATTTCAACTAAGAAGTTTAATTTTCTATCAAAAAGAACGAATTTTCAACCAGATACTTGAATTTTCAACTAAAAATAGAATAGTTAAATTTTCAGTTACAACAATTAATTTCAAACCCAAGAAAAAACGAATAATTTTTAACAAAATAGTTAAAAACAGTAATATAAGCTACCTTTAGAAATGCAGAATCATTTTTACTAAATTTTATATTGCAATTAAACAAAAATTAAGCCCGCTCTCGAAAAAATTCCCTGATAATTCCAGATTATCCAGGTAGTGTAGACACCCTGAACTCAAATCAATCAATAAAATGGGTAAGTTCATTTATAAGACTGTTTATTTACATCTCACTGTAGAAAGATGAATCCCCCGATCTCGCTCGACCAATAAATATGAATATTTCTTAAAATAGAACAGAATGTACTTAGCCGAACGATGAATCGTAAACAATAAATATAAAAATCTTCAGGACAAAAAAAAATAAAGCGCGCGTAGATAAACGAAGGATCAGAGACGATTTTATTTCTTTTATGTACATCGCGCCTCTGTTTACGTAAAAATAACATTGCTTCGATGATGATAATAATTAAATCTAAAATACTCAAAATACATTAAAATTAGAAAGTGGTGTCGGAAATGCCACCGCAATTAAAATTAAGTAAAAAGAAAAACAGTGGAACCATGCTTAATAAAAAAGAATCTTTCGAGAAATGATAACTTTAGCTCTCACATTCACTCAGCTCTGTCAGTCTCAGCTCATTAACTGCGACTATGATCGTCTATTAGCAAGAAGAATCGAGTATTATACAAAAAGATACTTGCAAAATTCATTTTATCGTCATTTATCAGAGGTCGATCGACTTGTTATCGAGTAACATACGCGAATGAATCTACATCAACACTATGATAAAAGACGAGAGCACATGTAGTCTGAATTCTCGAGAAAGCGTGTCATTCGTCTTACTTAGTAATAATTACTATGTACAAGAAGTTCATTTCTGTCATCACACCTCAACAAATGTCCTCGAAAAGAGAGCAAATAATGGAAATTTACTCAATTCAGGCCTTGCTGCAGGGCTGTATTGTGTAATTGAGAGGAGGTGGCGGCACCAACAAAGGCAGAGGTGTTGGTGGAGGACGAGGTTGAGCAGGAGCTGCAGGTGGAGGCAGGGGATTTGAAGTGACTGTTTTTAAGGCTGCGTTGTATGCTGCCAGGTAGCTTGGCCACAGATGTGGAGGAGGTGGAGATCCTGGGGGTGGAGGTGGCGGAGAACGATCGTCCGCTTCATCCGAATCTTCCAGCATCAGAGCCGTCAACGGAGTAATCCGTTTCTTCAGTTTAATTATCTTCACCTGCAAAAATATCACATTCGAATTTAAAAACAATCTTTTTATAACAAAAAAAAAATAATATGTTGAGAAAATGCTCTCGAGAATATGCTCAGCATTCAAGCTTCAACAGAGCATTTATAGAGCATTAAAGAGAACAGATTTGCAGGGTGTCTACCCAAATCCTGGAAAAAAATTCCCTGACAATCCCAGGTTTTTTCCAGGTATCTCCAGATTTTTCCAGGTTTTTTTCATAGTACGGAAGCCATTCAAATATTTCGCATTTTTAAAATTTTAAATTATATTACAATATATTCTTAAATACAAAAGTACCAGCGATAAATTAAATAATTAAATAATACTAAAAACATACTTAATCATTTCCCGAATTTTTCCCTAAAGTTCATGACTTTGAATAATGATTCAAATAAATTTTTGTTATATCTTCTTATACTTAAAATTCAGTACATATTTAGGTAAAATTAATGTGGGTACTATATTAAATTCAATTTAAACCGCTTCAAATTCTTAATTTTTAAAGTAAAAATATTGCGTTTTAACACGATATATGGGTTTTTAACAAAATAGGTAAATTTTCAACCAAAAAGATTAATTTTCTACCAAAAAAGATGATTTTTCAACAAAATACATGAATTTATTAACCAGTAGTGTAATTTTCAACTAAAAAAGATCAATTTTTAACCAAATAGTTGAATTTTGAACTAAAAAAGACCAGCTTTGTACCAAAAATGGAATAATTTAATTTTCCTTAAAAAAAATTAAATAACCACAAAAAAATTTCAACCAAAGTGATGAATTGTCAACTAAAACTAGGAATCTTCAACTGAAATAGATGATTTTAAAACTAAAAAAATGAATATTTAACTGGAATACTTGAATTTTCAATCAAAAATATTACTTTCATACCAAAAAAACACGATTTTTCAAGAAAATGCATGAATTCTCAACCAAATATTGAATTTTCAACTTATAAAGATCATTTTTCAACGAAATAGTTGCATTTTGAACTAAAAAAGATCAGTTTTCAACCAAAAATGGAATAGTTTAATTTTCGTTTAAAAAAATCTTTTCCACACAAAAACACAACAAATTTTCCGCCAGTGATGAATTTTCAACTAGAATGATGAATCTTTAACTGGAAAAATTGATTTTTCAACCAGAAAAGTTAATTTTGAAACAAGAAGATTTATTTTCTACTAAAAAAGACGACTTTCAACAAAATACATGAATTTTGAAACACAAAAGATCAATTTTCAATCAAAAATGGAATACTTAAATTTGCATTAGAAATAAACATTAATTTTCAACTAATTAATTTCTACCAAAAAATACGATTTCTCAACAAAATACATGAATTCTCAAGCAATTAGTTGAATTTTAAACTAAAAAAGATCAGTTTTCAAACAAAAATGGAATAATTTAATTTTTATTAACAAAAAATCAATTTTCCACACACAAAAAATGTCAACCAAAGTGATAAATTTTCAACTAAAATTATGAATCTTCAACTGGAATAGATGAATTTAAACCAAAAGGATGAATTTTCAAATAAAATTATGAATATTTAACTGGAATACTTGAATTTTCTACCGAAACGATTAATTTTTAAAAAAGAAGATTGATTTTCTACCAAAAAGACGATTTTTCAAGAAAATACATAAATTCTCAACCAAATATTGAATTTTCAACTGAAAAAGATGATTTAAAAAAAATTAATTTTCCACATAAAAAAAAATTCAGCTAAGTGATGAATTTTCAGCGAAATAGTTGAATTTTCAACTAAAAAAGATAAATTGTCAATAAAAAAATGAATAGTTAACTTTTCAGTTCAAAAAATTGATGTTTAATCAAAGAGATGAATTTTCAAATAGAATGTTGGAATATTCAATTAGAATAGTTACATTTTCAGTTAAAAAGAGAATTTTAACAACAACAAAAAACTATTTTGCAAAAACATAGTTACATTTTCAAACAAAAAGATTAATTTTAACTAAAATTAATTTTCAACCGAAAAAGAAACAAATTTTCAAAAATTAGCTCATTTTACAACTAATGAGATGAATTTTCAATTAAAATGATGAGTCTTCAACCAAAGAAAATTAATCTTTAACGAAAAACTTTAACTTTAAATCAAGTAATTAAATTTTCCTTCCAAAAAAGATGAATTCTGAACGAAAATCCAAAACAGTCGAATTCAACCAAAAAAAGAAAAATTTTCAACATGAGTCGAATTTTCAACTAAAAAGATTAATTTTTCGCCAAAAAGAACGATTTTTCAACAAAATGAATTAATTTTTAGCCAGATACTTGAATTTTCAACTAAAAACGATCAATTTTCCATAAAAAATGGAATAGTTCAATTGTCAGTTAAATAAATTAATTTCAAACCAAAAAAAAAACGAATTTTCAACAAAATAGTTAAATTCAGTAATATAAAGTCACTTTTGCAAATGAAGAATCATTGTTATTCAATTTTATATTGGAATTTAAAAAAAAATTAAGCACGCTCACGAAAAAATTCCCTGACATTTCCAGGTTTTTCCAGGTATATAAAAATTCCCTGACAATTCCAGGTTTTCCAGGTTTTCCAGGTAGGGTAGACACCCTGGATTTGAAATACTAAACCATCCTTAATATAAAATCTCTAAACGATCCTTAAGAGAAAATCTCTAAACGATATTCTTGATTTCGAGAGTCACGATTATATCGTTTTCGCCTGCTATGGGTGTGACACGAGGCATCAGTGCGTTAGAAAGTGATGGAACATGTCACGATTATTTACTTTCGCCTAAAGGAGTTTAAACATTTTTTAGAGGATTTGAAAACTTTTAGAGTATTTCAAAATATTCCAAGGAATTTTCAATTTATTTCTGTAATTTAATTGATTTCAGAAAATTTGAGATATTTTTGAGTATTTAAAACAAATTTTACGGAATTTTCGAAAGCTTTACAACATTTTAAGGAATTAAACAAAAAATGTTAAGGGTTTGAAAACTTTTAGAGTATTTTAAAAGATTCTAAGGAATTTTCAGTTGGTTTCAGTAATTTAACTGATATCCGATGATTTTAAAAGATTCTGAGTCATTATCGACAGCTTTAAAAAGTTACAACTGATTTGAAAGATTTTAGGGAATGTTTAAAGATTCGAAGGAATTTCAGGGTGTCTACCCAAATCCTGGAAAAAAATTCCCCGACAATTCCAGGTTTTTTCCAGGTATCTCAAGTTTTCTCCAGGTACAATTTTTCATAACATTTCATTTAATTTAAATTCGAATATTCCGCATATTTTAAAGGCACTGTCTATAGTTACGGAATTTTCCGTAATTGTAACCCCTTTTCTAGCTCGTTCAGGGCTGACGTTACTGAAACTTCCGTAGCCATAGACATTGCCTAATTTAAAACAATCGACTCGGAATATGTATAAATTTTCGCGAGTTTATTATAAATAAAGTTTTTTTTCAGTTTCTAGGAATTTAATTAATATAACAAGATATTCTTAAATATTTTAGCACGATCGATTTATTAAATAATAAAATAATACTAAAATATAATCATTTCTTGAATTTGTCTCTTAAAGTCCATGAATTTGAATAATAATTTAAACAAATTTTTACCTTATCTACTTATACTTAAAATTCAGTGCATGTGTAGGTAAAATAAATGAGGGTACTGTATTAAATTCAATTTAGAGCGCTTAAATTTCCTAACTTTTCAAGTAAAAATTTGGATTTTCAAAAAGATAAATGAAATTTTAACCAAGTGGTTGAATTTTCAACCAAAAAGATTAATTTTCTACCAAAAAGACGATTTTTCCAAAAAATACATCAATTCTCAATCAAACAGTTGGGTTTTTTAACTCAAAAAGATCAAATTTTAAACAATTAGCTGAATTTTAAACTAAGAATGACAAAAAATGGAATAATTAAATTTTCAGTTAAAAAATTAATATTCCTAAAAAAAAACCGATTCATTTTAAAAACAAATTTAATTCAACTTTCAACCGAGTAGTTTTATTTTGAACCAAAAATATGAATTTTCAACTAAAATAATGAATATTTAACTGGAATACTTGAATTTTCAACCAAAAAGATAACTTTTCTACCACAAAGACGATTTTTCAACAAAGTGCATCAATTTTCAAAGAAATATTTGAGTTATCAACGACGTAAAGACACTTTTTCAAACAAATAAATGAATTTTGAACTAAAAAAGATCAAGTTTTAACCAAAAATGTAATAGTTGAATTAAAAAAAAAAGATGAATTTTCAACTGAAATGATCAATCTCTAACTGGAATATTTGATTTTTTAACCTAAAATATAAATTTTCAAACAAGAAGATTAATTTGTACCAAAGAGGACGAATATTCGAGAAAATATATGAATTTTCAACTGAAATGATCAATCTCTAACTGGAATAGTTGATTTTTTAACCAAAAATATGAATTTTCAACCATGAAGATTAATTTTGACCAAAGAGGACGAATATTCAAGAAAATATATGAATTTTCAATTAAAAAGATAAATTCTCAACCAATTGCATTTTTCAGCAAAACAAAATAATTTGCAACAAAAACAAAACTAATTTTCAACAAATAGTTACATTTTCAAACAAAGTAATGAATTTTCAATCCGAATGATGAACCTTTAACTGAAATAGTTGAATTTAAAACCAAAAACATGAATTTTCAATTGGGATGATGAGTCTAACTAGAATATCAAATTTCCAACAAAAAGATTAATTTTCAACCCAGAAGATTAATTTCTACCAAAAAACTCAAAATTTTTAACTAAAAAAGATCAAACAAGTTTTCAACAAAATTGTTGAAGTTGAAACTGGAATAGATCAATTTTCAGTAAAAACATTAATTTTCAGCCAAAGAAAAAACGAATTTTCAACAAAAATGGTCGTTTTTCAACCGAGGAGATGAATTTTTAATTAAAATGATGAATTTTTAACAACATTCAAAAAGATGAGGTCGGAACGAAAAATATAACAGTTGATATTTCAATAAAAAAAGATTGAAATTTTTAAACAAAAACAATGAAGTTCAACCAAAAAGAACGAATTTTCAACAAAATACATGATTTTTCAACCACATACTCGAATTTTCAACTAAAACCGATCAATTTTCAACCAAAAACAGAATACTTGAAATTTCACTTAAAAATTGATTTTAAACAAAACAAAAAAACGAATTTTCAACAAAATAGTTCAATACCCGTAATATAAAGCTACTTTTACAAATGAAGAATCATTGTTATTCAATTTAATATTGCAATTTACAAAAATTAAGTACGTTCTCGAAAAAATTCCCTGACTTCAAAAGAAATTCCCTGACATTTCCAGGTTTTTCCAGGTATATAAAAATTCCCTGACAATTCCAGGGTTTCCAGGTAGGGTAGACACCCTGAATTTTGTATTTATTTCAATAATTTGAAGAAATTTCAAAGGATTAGAAATATTATAGGGTGTTTTGGAGGAATCTAAGGCATTTTCAAGAGATTTAAATAATTGCAATGGATTTCGAAAGATTTTGAAGGATTTGAAATGTTTTAGGGTATTTTAACAGATTCTACGGAATTTTCAATTGATTTCAGTAATTTAGTTTGATTTCAGAGGATTTAAAAAATATCAAGTGATTTTAAAAGATTTCAACTGAATATATATTTTAGGAAAATATTGCAGAGAATTTCAGAAGATTTCAAGGAATTTTTTTTTATTTCAATAATTTGAAGAAATTGTCAAGGATTGGGCATATTGTAGTGTATTTTAAAAGCATCCAAGGAATTTTAAAGAGATGTCAATAATTTCAAGGAATTTTAAAAGATTTTAAAGGGCTGAAAATATTTAAGGGAATTTTGAAGGATTTCAAGGAATTTTGTATTTATTTCTATAATTTGAAGGAATTTTTAAAGATTAGAAATATTTTAGGGTATTTCAAAAGAATCCAAGGTATCATCAAAAGATTTCAACAATTTGAAGGAATTTCGACAAAATTAGAGGATTTGAAAACTCTTAGAGTTTTCATTAAGATTCCAAGGATTTTTCATTTCATTTCCGTAATTTAATTGATTTCAGAGGATTTGAAATATTCTAGAGTAATTTAAACGATTCCAAGGCATTTTCGAAAGCTTTAAAATGTTTTTAGTGATTTTTAAAGTTTTAAAGGTCATGCAATATTTTTAGGAATCTCCAATGACTCCAATACATTTTTTTATTTGAATAATTTGAAGGAATTTCAAAGAATTTGAAATATTTTAGGCTGTTTTTAAAATTTTTCATTTGATTTTAATGAGATTAACAAAATTTCAAGAATCCAAGGAATTTTCAATTGATTGCAGTAATTGATTTCAGAGGATTTTAAATACTTTAGAGTATTTTAAGATATTTCAAGGCATTTCAAAAAAAGTTTCAAGGAATTTAAAAAAAGTTTCAAGGATTTGATAATCTTTAGATTATTCTAAAAGATTTCAAGAAGTTTTCAATTAACTTCAGTAATTCAATTGATTTCAGAGGATTGGAAATATTTTCGAGTATTTTAGAATACTCCGAAGCACTTTCGAACGCTTTAAAAAGTTTCAACTTTCAAGTAATTTTAAAATATTTAAGGAATTTGAAGACATTTTCGAAAGCCTAAAAAAGTTTCTTCAAAAGTGATTTTTAAAGAATCGAAAGATTTTTTTTATTTCAATAATTTGAAAGAATTTCAAAAGTTTGGAAATATTTTAGGGTGTTTTTAAAAATTACAAGGGATTTTGTAGAGCTTGAAAAAATTCAAGGAATTCCAAAATATTTTGAAGGATTTCGAATACCTTAGGGTATTTCAAAAGATCCTAAGAATTTCTAAATTGATTTAAGTAATTTAATGTCACTCATGGGATTTGAATTATTTTATGGTATTTTAAAAGATTCTAAGGCATTTTCAAGAGCTTTAAAATATTTTAATTGATTTCAAAAGATTTTAAAGTATTTGAAAAGAGTATTTCAAAAGATTATAATGAATATTTAATTGATTTCAGAGGATTTGAAATATTTTAAAGTATTTAAAAAGATTCTAAAGCATTTTCAAGAGATTTGAAACAATTTTCATCCTAAAATTTCAAAAATATAAATCGATTTGATAGGGCCTATGCCAGGTTTTAGGGCATATTAAAAGATTCCAAGGAATTTTCAATTGATTTCGGTAACCTGATAGTATTTGAAATGATTAAAAATATTTCAGGGTACGTCAGAAGATGCGAAGCACTTTCAAGAGATTTACAAATTTTAAGGCATTCCAAAAGATTTTAAAGTTGATGAAATATCTTAGGGTATTTTTAAAAGAGTTCAGTAATTTGAAGTGATTCAATTCTTTCTCTTTTTTCCTCCGTTATTTTTTTGTCTCTGATGAGCCGAAAAGGAGGTAGTGTGGAAACCTAATTTTGATTTGTGAATGCATTTCATGCTCTTTTTGCATAAAATTATTCATAAGAAAGTAGATTTCATTTCAATTTCAAATTAAAAAAAAAACAATTCTCACTATTCGAGGGCTTTTTAAAAGGGCACTTTGAAAAGATTAGAAAAATTTCTAGGAATTTCCAAGGATTTGACTGATTTTAAGGTATTTGAACAATTTGAATAGGATATTAAAAAGTTTCCTGGAATTTTGGAAAGCTTTCGTAGGGCCTATTATGAGATCTCGAAAAATCCTACGTGATTTTGTAAGATTTTCGACGATTTCAATGATTTTAAAGGATTTTGAAAGCTCACAAGGTATTTTGATAAATTTTCCAGGATTTCAGGTTATATCTTCAGATTTCATGTAATTTCAAGGGATATTATAATATTTCAATAGATTTCTAAGAATTTATTCACAAGAATTCATGGATTTCGTATGATTATTCAAAAAGATTTAAAAATATTTCAAGGTATTATCAAAGATTTCAAATTAGATTTCATATTAGGATATCTCTAAAGATTTCAAGGAATTTTCAATTAATTCAAAGAATTTGAAAGATTTAATGTATTTTCAAAAACCAAAGGAATTTCAAGAGCTTCCAAAGAATTTGAAATATTTTAGAGAATTTTAAAAGATTACAAAGTAATTTATAATTAAAATTTTGAATTAATATGAAAATGTTGCTATTAATTTATTATTTTATGATATTTTAAAAGATTCCAAGGGATTTTAGAAAATTTCCTAGGATTTCTGTTTTTGAAGGAGTTTAAAAGCTTTCTAGGGTTTTGAATAAATGTCAAGGATTTTAACAAGTATCGTCAGATTTATTAGAATTGCACGAGATTTCATTTCGAATTCACCTTGAATTCTTATAAATTCTATTGAATACTGCAGAATTTTTTTGATTTTTTTTTAATTCACGTGAATTATTTAAAATTCATTAATTTTCTACTGAAGTAAATGTATTTTTTTTTATTTCTTTTTAGTTTTTGTTTAATTCATCTGAAAGTCGGCATTTCATCAAATTCTTTCAAATTTCCTAGAATTTTTCTAAACTCATTTTAAACCTACTGAATTCAATGCATTTTTTCATATTTTTCATTTCTCTTGAATTTCACTAAATTCGCTTCAATTGAACTGAAATCAAGACAATTTTGGGGATTTTTTCAATGTTTCTGAATTTAAGTTCAATTGTTTTGAAGTCTTATGAAATACTTTGTGCAACGTTTTTGTATTATATCTTATATAAAATATGTGGATTTAAAAAATAAAATTTATAAGCTGGGCTTCACTTTATGAAAAATATTTTACATACAATTTTTGTCTATAGAAAGAATATATTGATAAAATGCCTAAGAAGTCAAGGGGAGGTTAAAATACTTCAGGATCAATCAAATAAAAACTTTTGAAAATTCAAAAAAATCCATTAAATTAAGTAGAACTGAGTAAATTTAGAAGAATTCAAGCAAACTAAAAAAAATTCAGAGAATTCCTAAGAATTTAAACGAATTCAGGTCAAATTCCAAAAAATAATTTAAAATCTCTTCAAAGCTTTGACACTCCACTAATTTATAACCAAATTAGAACTTAAATGAATTAGAAATAATTTAAAAATCGAAAAAATTTCATTGATTTCAGTAAAATTTGAGTGAATTTAGATGAATTTAAGGGAAATGAGAATAATTCGATGAAATTCATAAAAAATCAAGCTGAATTAAAAAAGCAATCAAGTGAATTGAAAACAATTCGAAAACATGAAAAAATTCATTAAATTGAGTAAGTTTGAAATGAGTTTAGAAAAATTAAAGAAAATTCAAAAGAATTTCATGAAATGTCTAAGAATTTAAGGTGAGTTTTAAAGACTTAAAGATGAATTGAACAAAGACTAATGACTACAAAACAATTCAAAAGAATTTAAATGAATTGGAAATAATTTTAAAAATTCCTTAAAATTATTAAACCCCTTTGAAAATTCCTTAACATTGTTTAAATTTCTTGAAAATGCATTGGAATCTTTTAAATTACTCTAAAATATTTCAAAGACTTTGAAATTCCTTCAAACTATTGAAATAAATAAACAATTTCTGGGAATCTTTTAAAATGTCCTAAAATATTTCAAATCCTTTAAAATCTTTTGAAATGGTTTACAAGCTCTAGAAAATGTCAAAGAATTAAAAAAAATACCTTAAAATATTTCAAATCCTTTGATCATTTTATCAATTGAATTAAAAAAATTCAATTGAATTCCAAAGAATTTGAAAGAATTCAGGATAAATTAATAAGAATTCAGGGTGAATTCCAAAAACTACTTTCAAAACTCTTCACATCTTTGAAGCCTTTAAAATCCATTAAAATATTATTAAATCGAAATTCTATGAGATCTGGCGATATTTGCTGAAATCCTGAAAAATTTATTAAAATACACTGAGAGCATTAAAAGACCCTCACAATAATTGAAATACTCGAAAACCTTATAAAATCCCGTGAAATCTTTTAAAATATCATAAAACCTTATAGGTCCTGCAACATCATTCCTTACAGAAATTCCCTGGTTTTTTCTATTTTTTCAAAATGCTTGACCCTTGGAAGCTTTGGTCTTTTTATAAATTTTTTAAAAGTTCCATTATGGGCTGCAAATAGGGTACCATAGGGACCAAATCTTGAAAAAAGCGTACTTTAGGGACCTTGACTGAATATAGGGTACAATAGGGGATATAGGGACCGGTCTGTGAGGCCTGCATATAGTTTTAACAAAAATAAAACAAAGGAGTATATAATTGATTTAAATTTCCAATAAAAATAATTAGAAATAAAAACCAAAAATACGATCTGAATAAATAAACAATTTACTACCAAAAGATATATTTTCAAATCAAAAAGACGAATTTTCAACCAAGAAAGATTTTTCGGTCAATAGAGAAAAAAATTTCATTCAAAAATTTTAATCTTCAAGCCAAGAAGATGAGCTTTCAACCAAAAATGTAATAGTTAAATACTCAGTTAAAAAAAAATGAATTTTCAACTAAAATGATGAATTTTCAATTGGATTAGTTAAATTTTAAACCAAGAAGATTAATTTCTACCAAATATGAATTTTCGAGCAAAAATTGAATACTTCAATTTTCAGTTTAAAAAATTAATGTTCAACCAAATTAATTGTTTTTTATCTAATATGATGGAATATTTAACATTTTCGGTTAAAAACAATTAATTTTCAACAATATAGTTACATTTTTAGTTTTTAAAAAAATAATTTTTAGCCAAAGGAAAAACAAATTTTCAACAAAATAGCTCATTTTTCAACATAAGTTGAATTTTCAACTAGGAAAGATTTTTCAGTCAAGAGAAAGGAAAATTTGCAAACAAACCGTTGAATTTTCATGCAAAAAGATGAATTTTGAATTTTTCTAAAATCTATTTACTTTTGATTGTTTTAACTGAAAATTTAATTCTTCTGTTTTTGGTAGAAAATTAATCTTTTGGGTTGAAGATTTATCATTTTAGTTAAATCTCCATTTCTTTGGTTTAAAATTTATCTTTTTGATTTGAAAACACAACTGAAAAGTGTTTTAAAGACGTCTAAAGAATGTTTGATAAAAAAATTTTATTTTACAGGATAAAACAGACAGGATTGCAGAGTTGCTACAGGTCAGGTTATTCCAGAATGTCCGGGAATGTTAGAGAAAACCTGACAGAGTTAGGGAATTTTCGATAAATTAAAGTTGAAATTAATTTTATCATTATGGTTGAAGATCGCAAATATTTGGTTGAAAATTAATCTGTTTTGGCTGAGGATTTAAACTATTTTGTTAAAAATTCATTTATTTGGTTGATGTTTCATCATTTTAGTTGAAACCCCTTCTTTTGTTATAAATTTAATTATTTTGTTCAAAATTATGTTTTCTAGATAAGAATCAATTGTTTTAACTGAAAATTTAACTCGTACATGTTTGGTTCAAAATTTATCTTCTTAAGTTGAAAATTCAAATATCTGGTTTAAAATTCCTGTATTTTATTAAAAACTCGAATTTTGTGGGAGAATATTTAATCTTCTTGGTGACTAATTCATCTTTTTGGTTGGAAATTCCTTTAAAAATTCAAATATTTGGTTGAAAATTCATGTACTTTGTTAAAAATTCATCATATAGGTTGAAAATATGAAAATTGATCTTTTTGGTTGAAAGTGAGATTTTTCTTATTTAGAATTAATTTTTTTAACTGGAAATATACTTCCATTTTTTGTAGAAAATTGATCTTTTTTCATAGAAATTTAATCTTCTTGGTTGAAAATTATACTATTTCGTTGAAAATTTACTTTAATTTGATTGAAACTTAATTTTTTTACTGAAAATTTAACTATTCTATTTTTAGTTGAAAATGTATCTGTTTTCGGTGAAATTTATCTTTTTAGTTTGAAATTCATGTATTTGGTTGAAAATTAAATTTCTTTTAGTTGACGATTCATCATTTTAATTGAAAATTCACTTTAACTATTCCATTTTTTCTAACTGAAAATTGAAATATTATATTTTTGGTTTGTAAATTTATCTTTTTTAATTTGAAATTGAGTTATTTCGTTGAGAATTCATTTCTTTGGTTGAAAATTGATTGTCTTAACTGCAAATTTAATTCCTCTGTTTTTGGTTGAAAAATAATTTTTTTTATGAAAAAAAAAATGTTATTTTGAAAATTCGATTTTTTTTTGTGGTGAACATTTATTTTTCTGACATTTTAACAATTCTAATTCGAGCCTTTTTAAAAGATATTTAGGACTTTTAGAAGCTTGGAAGAAATAAAAAATATTTGATAAATTTTCGGGAATGCTTCCAGTTTCAAAATATTTTTAATCCATTCAAAGCCTCTTAAAATCCTAAAAATATTTTTAGCTGACTCGAATTATTCCTGAAATTTTGAAAAATTATTCAAAATGTAAAATAAATTGCCTTAAAATCTTCCAAGTTTTCCTAGGAATTTTAAGAAAATTAGAAAAGATTTTTAAATATTTCAGATGTGTTAAAAAATAATCTAGAAGATTTAAAAAAAAAATTATTTTACAGGATTTGACAAAAAATTAGGAAATATTCGAGTCATTTTAAAAGATATTTAGGACTTTTAGAAGTTTGGAAGAAATAAGAAATACTTGATACATTTTCGGAAATTCTTTCAAGTTTCAAAATATTTTAAATCTATTCAAAGCCTCTTAAATTCCTAAAAATATTTTTAGCTAACTCGAATTATTCTTGAAATTTTGAAAAATTATTAAAAATGTAAAATAAATTGCCTTAAAATATTCCAAGCTTTCCTAGCAAATTTTAAGAAAATTAGAAAATATTTTTAAATATTTCATATGTGTTAAAAAATAATCTAGAAGATTTAAAAAAAATGTATTTTACAGGATTTTACAAAATATTAGGAAATATTCGAGCCTTTTTAAAAGATATTTAGGACTTTTGAAGTTTGGAAGAAATAAGAAATATTTGATAAATTTTCGGAAATGCTTTTAAGTTTTAAAATATTTTAAATATATTCAAAACCTCTTAAATTCTTAACGATATTTTTAGCTGACTCGAATTCTTCTTAAATTTTTGAAAAATCATTCAAAGTATAAAAAAATGCCTTAAAATCTTCAAAATTTTGCTAGGAATTATAAGAAAATTTGTTTATTCACTTGAAACCTTTCAAAATTCTCTTAAAGCTTCTAAACTTTTGGATTGAAGTCTTTAAAAAAAATCTGCATTTTTTAAAACCTTTTAGAGTTTAAAAATCTTTTTCAATGTCTTGAAATCTTCTAAATATTTTTTGAATTTACTCGATTTTTAAAATGTTTTTTGATCTTACCAAATTGAAACATTTTGCTCTGAAATCTTGTACTCTTTTTCGAAATTTAAGGAAATATTTTTAAATTTTTCGTAATCTTTTTCATTCAACAAAATAGTTGAATTTTCAACCAAGAAATATTTTTCAGTCAAGAAAGAAAAAAATTTTTAACCATATTGTTGAATTTTCAAGCTACTGAATATTTGAAAAAATATATATTTTTCTGAAATTAGTAAATACGTTGAAAAAAGTTTGATTTTAATAAAAATTAATCCAGTACTATAAATTTATTTGATTAAACCGTTATTTGATCGTTATTTGATTAAATATTACAAATCTTTAAACGAATTTAAGCACGCTCAAAAAACATAGAACGGGGATTTTGGAAAAGAATGTTAATTCTGATTTAGGATAAGGGAATGAAAAGTAAAATCCCTGCTCTAAGTCAGAATGCGTCACAATTTGAAACTTCCCTCTTCCAAATTTTGGAAAAAGAAAGTTACTATATTTCTGAATTGCACTAGAAAATTTTTTAAATAAATATAATTCTGACTTGGAACAGGAAATTTCGGAAATTAATTTAATTGTGACTTGGTATAGAGAATTTTCTAAAAGAATTCTAATTCTGAATTTGAACGGGGAATAAATGAAATATAAAAAAATTCCCGTAAATAATTATAAGTTTGACTTTAGAACAGGGAATTTTCGTAAAGAATTATTATTTTATTTTTATTTTTTTACTTTAAAAAATTCCTGTTCCAAAACAGAATTATAATTTATGTGATGTTAATTACGAGATATTCCAACTGAGAATTATAATTTTATTTCCAAAAATCCCCGCTCCAAATCAGTAATCTTTTAAATCTTTTAAAATGTTTACAAATTTCTTGAAATCTTTAAAAATCTTTGTAATCAGTCAAATATTTCGAACTCTTTTTAATTGACCAGGAGAAAACCGGGAATTTGAAATCATCCGTGGGGTAGACATTCTAATTTAAGAGTGTGTTGTCCAAATTTGATGATTACATTTTTGTTTAAATTCCAATAACATCATAGTCTTGGTTTTTTAATTTTCGTAGTTCAATTAATTAATAATTCTCAACCAAAATTGCCTTGAATTTCATTTAAAAAATGTTATATTGCAGTCTAAAATGGTCATATGGCTAAAACTACGAATAAATGCAAAAATAATTAAACTTTGCAAAAAAAACAACAAGAAGAAAGAAAAAAGAATACTTTAATAAATAGAAGAATAACTTTATCGTAATTCTATATTCTGTTTCAAATCGTAGAAAATAATCTGTTTTTAAAAATCGAGGTAAAAATTAAAATCCTTACATGCAAATATTCGTTATTTTTTGCTTTAAAAACGCACGTAAACTGAATTTTAATTATTTGTTGGGTATAAACACGATGTTCAGAAAAAGATGAACTGAACTCAAAATTTAATATCGCCCAAATCGAGAACCCATACAAATTATGATTTTCCATAGTTTTTTCGAGAAACGTTATCAGGGTGTATACCCAAAAAATGATTTTAAATTCCCGGTCATTTCCCGGTTTTCTCCCGGTCAATTTGAAAGAGTTCCAAAGATTTGAATTCTTCTGATTTGGAACACAGAATTTTGAAAAAGAATTATAATTTTTTATTTGAACAGAGATTTTTTTCAATTCTCTTTTTCTAAATCAAAATTAAAATCATTTCCCAAAATTCTCGTTATATGAGAAAAATTCTCTGGTCAAGTAAAAGATTTATAATTCTGAGCTGGGACAGGGAATTTCAGTAAATAAATATGACTTTGACAATTGGGATAGGAAATGCCCGTAATAAATTAAATTTTTTACTTTTGAATAGGAAACTTTCTAAAAGAATTATAGAACTGGGAAATTTCGTAAAGAATTATAATTTTCATTTAAGGTTTACTTTAGAACAGGAATTTGTAATTGAAAAATAAAATTTTTACTTTAGGAAAGGGAGTTTCCATAAATTTTGTTGAAAAGTTATAAAATTTTGTAGAAAATTCGTTTTTTTTTTTATTGAAAATGAGGCTCTTAAAAGAAAATTTAACTACATACTTAACTTTTGGTTAAAAATTGATATTTTTTGTATCCATTGTTCAAACTATTTAGTTCAAAATTGATGTCATTGATTGAAAATTCCGCTTTTTTGGTAGAAAAAATCTTCTTGGTTGAAAATTCAACTATTTGGTTCAAAATTCGTCTTTTCTGGTAGAAAATTAATCTTCTTGGTTGAAATTTTAACTAGTTGGTTACAAATTTATATAATTTGTTGAAAATTCGTCTGTTTGGTAGAAAATTCAACTATTTGGGTCAAAATTGATGTATTTTGTGGTAAACTCGTCTTTCCTGGTAGAAAATAATTCTTCTTGATTGAAATTTGAAAACTATTTGGTTACAAATTTATCTATTTTGTTAAGAATTCTTTTTTTTTTTAGAAATTCCATTATTTGGTTGCAAATTTAATTATTTTGGTGAAAATTCACAATTTTGTTAAAAAACATCTTTTCGGGTGGAAAATTCATTCTCTTTGTAAAAAAATCGTCTTTTTGGCTTGAAAATTAAGCAATACAATTAAAATTTTCTTTCTAAACTGAAAAATCTTTTTTTGTTGAAAATCCGTCTTTTGATTTGAAAATTCATCTCTTTTGGCATAAATTTTTATCTTTTTGGTAAAAATGAAACTGTTCGGTTGAAAATTCATTTTTTTTATTATTTCAGTTGTTTTTAAATAAAAATTAAATTTTTTTGGTTTGAAATCGCAAATCTTATATTTTTGTTAAGAATTCATCTTTTATGGTTGAAGATTCGCATACTTGGTTACTTCATTAGAAATTCATTTTTTTGGTTAAAGATTAATCATTTTAGTTTATATTTTATCTCTTTGGTTGACAAATTTATGTAATTTGTTGAAAATTCGTCTTTTTTAGTAGAAAATTAATCTTATTCGTTAAAATTTTAACTATTTGGTTCAAAATTGATGTATTTAGTTGAAAATTCGTTTTTCCTGATTAATTAATTAATCTTCCGTGTTTAAAAATGATCTTTTGGGTTAAATATTTAACTATTTGGTTGAAAATTCAAATTTTTTGTAGACAGCTTATCCTTTTCGTTAAAAATGCCACTGTGTGGTGGAAAATTAATCTACTTTGGTCGATGATTCAACTTTTCTTGGTAATTCATCCTTTTTAGTTCAATTCAACTGTTTTTGATTTAAAATGAGAATTTTTTTTCCGAGGTCTGTTATTCAAAAGTCAAAATTATAATTCATTACGGGAATTCCCTGTCCCAATTGTTAAAATTATATTTGTTTGTGGAAACTCCCTGTCCCAAAGTAGAATTTTTAATTCATTGCGGGAATTCTCTGTCCCAATTCTCAAAATTATATTTATTTACTGAAATTCCCTGTCCCAACTCAAAATTATAAATCTTTTAGAAAATTCCCCGTCTCAAAGTCGAAATTAAAATTCTCTACTGAAATCCCCTGTCACAAATTTTCACAAATTTTGGTTTTTGTTTCTTCACAAATCCCCTGTTCCAACTCAGAATTAGAGTAATAAAATATATGAAACAACTTTTAATTCGCATATTACATGATGCCCTTTTTATCAAAGAAAACAATTCCTGTTCATTTCCCGGTTCTTAAATTTTTAACTTTTAAAATTGAAGTTTAAAAGTTTTTTAATTCAAAAATTTTGTATTCAAATGCTCAATAATTTACACGTATAAAATGGAAGCTACTACCACTTTTCAACTGAACAATTTTAAATTAAATGCAGTTAAACTGCCAAATTAACAATTTAAACTTTTATCAATTGTAGAATTCAAAGATGCAGATTCAGTTCCAAAAATATAAATCCACGTTATCATTTTCAATGCTCTAAATTAAAGAGTCAATTAATAAATTAATTTTTTTTCAAAATTATGTCATTTTAAGCAATTTTTAACTAAAAACCTTAAAAATTGAACGATTACATTTTTTTATAAACTGAGCACTTCTTAAATTATAAGTTAAATTATTTTTATTGTAAATAGTTTAAAAATCCTGGAAATGCTCGAAAATTTTATTTCAAAATCTTGAAATATCTACATCTTGTTTTACATTTTTTCAAATTTTAAATTATTTTTGCAATTTTTTCAGAAATTCTAAATATCTTTTAGAATTAATCGATTTTTTCCTATTTTTTTTAATCCTGCCAAATTAAACAAATTTCCTTAAAATCTTTCATATTCATTTTTGATAATTTTGTAAATCTTTCTAAATCTTTTCAAATATTCTCTTAACATTAATTTTTCAAAATAAAAAATCATTTTCAATTTTCCTAGGAAATGTTTTTTATCCTTCTGAAGCCTTTCAAAATTCTTAAAAAGCTTCTATATTTTTGTTCGAAATCTACCAAAATCTATATTTTGTTTTAAATTAGGCCGTGGGCTGCTTGCACCGAAATTTTGGTACGAATAGCCGGATTTTATCGGTACACGTAGACACTTCGTTTAAATTATTTGAAATCATTTCAAATTTTAAATTAACTTTGAATTATTTAAAAACTTCTAAATATCTCAACTTACTCGAATTTTTTCTAAGAATAATAGGTGTTCAATATTTATTTATACATCAAAATTGAATTATTTTACTTAAAAATAAAAATTCTTTAAATAGAACAATTTAACTTTTAACGTTAAAAGTTTAGTTTTTTTGTTTAGTTTGGAATATTTAATTTATAATGACTGATTTTAAATAAAAAGTCAGATATTTCTAAATATTGAGTAATTTTTCATTTCCTTAATTAAAAAATTTCAAATTGAATTGTTTAAAAATGGAATATTTTAGACTGCAATACTATTTGATATTTAATAAAAGCCTTTCATTATGAATATATTATATTGAAGTTATTTTAAAATTGAAAATAGTTTATAAAGTTTCAAGCGGGCGTTTACATTTGTTCAACTAATAAGACTTTCCAATTGGAACAGTTTAACTTTTAACGTTAAAATCTGGAAATTCTACAATTGTGAACTGATTCCGAATCGTCTAGTAAAATTAATTTTTCACATTTTAAATCTTAAAGTACAGTTCAATTTTAAAAATCATTTACTTTCACAGTTGATCAACTAAAAATGTGTTTTATCCAAAATCTTCGATTTTAAACGCTTCTAATTTTGTATTGTTCAAGTCTTTAAAACTGCATTTTAAAATTCTTTAAATTAAAATGTACGCTCAAAAATTAAAAATCTAAAATGGAAAATTTTGAAAGTGAAAGATTTTCGAATTACGCATTCTAAGCTGAATATCACAAATGCAAAAGATAACAATTTAACTAATTATTTAAAAAACGGTTGAAATCAAAGATGGACAGGTTTATTTCTAAAAATTTGTAAAATTCCAGGTCAAAAAATAAATTCACTGTCATTTCCCGCTTTTTACCGCTCACTGAATCAAGTTCCCGGTCATTTCCCGATTTTTCCGATTTCCCGGCCAGGTAGACACCCTGTTAGTAGACTGATATCAAGAAATAGATACGATTTGAAATAGAAACTACTTAAGCAAAATAAAATTCGAAAATGCGTCCAAGTAATCACCTTAACCTTCTTCTTCGTTTTTGATGACTTGGCTCGTTTCTGCTTCCTCCTGCTCTTTCTGATCCGCGATCTCCTTATGAGCTCAAGGACACTGTCTTTGGAAGTAGCCGTCGTCGTCGGAGGTGGAGGAGAAGGCATGTCACCCTCGCCACCACTTGGACTAGTACCCTCGCCTGGTCTAATACCATCAGCAAACTGGACATTTTTCTTCGCTCTCCTCAATCTTAGAGCCCTTGCCTGTCTTTTCCTCGCTTGTAACTTTGCCTTTTCGCCATCTCCATTATCTCTATTTTCTTCCGTTGCATCCATCGATCCTTCATCATTTTGTTCTAAGTCGTCTCGTTCTACTACATCATCTTCGTCGCCAAAAAGATCTTCCGCATCTCCATTTAAAATGACTCTGAAAAAATAAATGGAATTCAGTTTTTGTTATTGAAAAACTTCATTTTCAAAACTCCCTGACTCTTACCTGTCCGTTCATATTCAAATATAAGCATTTTAATCTTGTAACATTTTTAACATAGAATCTTTCATTATCGGGACTTTTCTACCATAAAACATAAATTTTCAATCCAAAAGGACGAACTTTCAAAAAACCTGTTGAATTTTCGACCAAAAGGATTAATTTTTAACAAAATAGTTAAAATTTCAACAAAATAATTATATTTTCAACAATATAGTTGAATTTTTGAACAAATACCCGAATTTTCTACCTTGGAAGATGAATTTTCAACCAAATAGTTGAATTTTCAAGCCAAAAAGTCAAGTTTTTTAGAAGACAGTTGAATTATGAACAAAAAATGTAATATTTGATATTTAAACAACAACAAAAAACTAATTTTAAACAAAATAGTTACATTTCCAACCAAAGAGTTGAATTTTTAACTGAATAATTACATTTTTAACAAAATAGCTGAATTTTTAACCAAATAGTTGAATTTTGAACCCTAAAGTTTCTAGCCAAAAAATAAAGTTACTGTAAAACAGTTGAATTTTCAACCCAGAAATATGAATTTAAACGAAAAAGTTGATTCATTTTCAACCAAAAAATTGTACTTTTAACCAAAAAAGAGTAAATATCGAACCAAGGGGATTAGTTTTCTCCAAAAAAAACGAATTTTTAACTTAAAAAAGGTCAATTTTCAACTAAAACTGGAAAAGTTACACTTTCAGTTCAAAAAAAATAATTTTTAAGCAAACAAAAAACGAATTCTCATCGAAATGGTCACACTTTCAACCAAAGAGATGAAATTTCTATCAAAAGAGACGAATTTTGAAACCAAAAGCAAGTAATTAAATTTTCAATTAAAAAAGATCAGATTCCACTAAAATAGTACAGCTTTCAACCAAAGAGATGAATTTTCAACTAAAATGATTAATCTTCAACAGTAATAGTTAAATTTTCAGTTAAGAAAATTAATTTAAAAAAAACGAATTTCCAACCAAAGAGATGAATTTTCCACTAAGATATCTTGAAAGTATTAAGAATGAATGAAAATTCTAATAATCATTCTTCTTTGTTGAAAAGTCTACTATTATATTTTTAGTTAAGAATTCATCTTTTTTGGTTAGAAATTTCATTATTTGGTTTAAAATTTAATTATTTTTGTGAATTAAAAAATACAATTAAAATTTCGTTTCTTGACTGAAAAATGTTCTTTTTTTTTGTTGAATTCGTCTTTTGCTTTGAAAATTTATCTCTTTTGGTATAAATTTCATATTTTTTTGGAAAAAATGCAACTGCTCGGTTGGAAATTTATTTCTTTATGAATTCAATTGTTTTTAATTAAAAATTAAAATAGTTTTTGTTGAAAATCGCAAATCTTACATTTTTTGGTAAGAATTAATCTTTTATGATTAAAAATGCAATTACTTGGTTACTTTATTAAAAATTCATTTTTTCGGTTAAAGATTTAGCATTTTAGTATAAAGTTAATCTCTTTGGCTTAAAATGGACCTATTTTGTTGGAAATTCATATTTTTTGGTAAAAATATCCACTATTACATTTTTCGTCGAGAATTCGTCTTTTTTGGATAAAATGTTTATTATTTAGTTGAAAATTAAACTGTTGTGGGGAAAATTTGTCTTTTTGTCTTGAAAATTCAACAAAAAGGTAGAAAAGTAAACTATTTGGTTAAAAATTCAAATATTTAGTTGAAACAAGTTTGGTTGAAGATTCATCTCTTTGGCTGAAAATTTAACTACATTGCTTTCGAATCGTTTGTTGTTGAAAATGATTTTTTTTTTTAAATTAACATTTTTGGCATGAAAATTAAACTGTTTTGCAGAAAAATCTTCTTTTGGTAGAAGATTCATTTCTTTGATTGAAAATTTAATTAAATTGTTGTGGATTAATTTTTTTTTGTTGAAAATGAACTTCTCTTTTGAAAATTTAACAATTTGGAAGAGAATTCAAATATTTGGTTGGAGATTAACTTTTTTGTTGAAAATTCAACTTCTTGTAGAAAATTCGTCTCTTTTTCTTGAAAATTCAACAATATGGTAATTTTGGGTTGAAAATTAAACTGCTTTGTAGAAAATTCATTTTTTGCTTGATAATTTAACAATTTGGAAGAAAATTCAACTATTTGGTTGAAAATTAACTTTTTTGTTGATAGTTCTTTTTTTTGTCTTGAAAATTTAATAATTTGGTAGAAAAGTCAACTGTTTGGTTAAAAATTCAAATATTTAGTTTAAAATAAACTTTATGGTAAAAAAGGCCACTATTTGGTTAAAAATTTAGGTATTTAGTTGAAAATGAACTTTATGGCTGAAAATTTAAACGTTTTGAAGAAAATTCGTCTTTTTGGCTTGAAAATTCAACCATTTTTTTTTTGCTATTGACTGAAAAATCTTTGTGTGGTTCAAGATTAATCTCTTCGGTTTAGTAGATTAGTTTTTTTTGTCGTTGAAAATGAACTTTTGTTAAAAATTAAACTGTTTTGTAGAAAATTCGTAATTTCTACTTGAAAATTTAAAAATGTGGAAGAGAATTCAACTATTTGGTTGAAAATTAACTTTTTTGCAGAAAATTATTTTTTTTTTATCTTGAAAATTTAACAATTTGGTAGAAAAGTCAACTATTTGGTTAAAAATTCAAATATTTAGTTGAAAATAAACTTTATGGTTGAAAATTCAACAATTTGGTATTTTTCTTTTCTTTCTTGACTGGAAAATCTTTGTTTGATTGAAGATTTATCGCTTTGATTTAAAATTTAACTACATCGTTGATGATTCTTTTTCTCTTTTTTGTTGAAAACTAACATTTATGGGTTAAAAATTCAACTGTTTTGTACAAAATTCGTCTTTTTTGCTTGAAAATTTAACAATTCGGTAGAGAATTCAATTACCCAT
Source organism: Andricus curvator (assembly GCA_932195095.1). Taxonomy (NCBI): domain Eukaryota; kingdom Metazoa; phylum Arthropoda; class Insecta; order Hymenoptera; family Cynipidae; genus Andricus; species Andricus curvator. The sequence continues at coordinate 50,776 of CAKNYM010037862.1, read as the reverse complement.
TTCGTTGAAAATTAATTTTTTTTTTTTAATTTAAATTTTTTAGAGAATATTCGTCTTTTTGGTTGATATATTTACTATTAAATTTTTTGTTAAGAATTCATATTTTATAGCTGAAAATTCAAATTTTTGTGTTGATAATTCAACTACTTGGTTAAAAGTTGAACTACTTCGTACAAAATTCATCTTGTTGGTTGAAAATTAAACTATTTGGTTAAAAATTCATCTATTTTGTTTAAAATTCAATAATCGTAACTTAGAAAATAAATCGTTCAGGAAGTATTTGAGATTGGTATCATAAAAAAATCTCTTTCAAAGCGTCTTGTTTTTTAGTGTCTTGCATTTCAATTTAGGGAAAAAGAAAAAATTGGTTAAAAATTCTACATTCACGGTGGCGATTCGGAGGACGTATTTCAAATTCCCGGTCATTTCCCAGCTTTTCCCGGTCAAGTGTTTTAATTTTCCGGGTCAACTAAAAGTAAAATACATATTTGCCGCAAAACGAAAACATTTATTTTAATTATAAAATTAAGATAGAACAGAAATCCATTTTATCATGAATAATTTTAT
>CAKNYM010037862.1:0-40209 GCA_932195095.1 Andricus curvator | reverse complement strand
CATAAAATTATTCATAAGAAAGTAGATTTCATTTCGATTTCAAATTTTAAAAAAACGATTTTCACTATTGGAGGGCTTTTTAAAAGGGCACTTTGAGAAGATTAAAAAAATTTCTAGTATTTACTAAAATAGAGTTTGCTTACCCAAAACCTGGAGCGACAAGAATGCCCTTGAGGGGCGGTGGAGGTAGAGAAGGCCACTCTTTAACTTCAACATCAAGATCAACTTCAATTTGAATCGACTCCGCAACTTCCGCTGGTGTCGGAATTTCATTCAACTGAATGGGTGGACTAGATTTTTTCTCCTCTTCTTCCTCCTCTTCATCTTCCTCGTCACCATCCTCTTCTTCGTCGTCCTCAGCCTCAGCTTCAACTTCGGCCTCGGGCTCTTCTTCCTCCTCTTCTTCACCCTCGCCTACTTTCTCTGCTGGGACCACAGAACTTACGTTCGCTACACCTTCCTTTGCATCTTCAACCTTCCCTTCTTCAGCAGCAGCTTCAGACTCTGCCAATTCCTCGGCAAGGTGCTTCTTCTTCAAACAATCGAGCCGCTTCTGATCTATATCTGGGCGACGTGTAAGAAGCCGTCTTCCCTGAATACGCTCTGCTCGTCGATTCGCTCTTTCCACCTTCCGTCGCTCTTTCTCTCGTTTACGTTCATCACGGACTCGCTTACGCTCCTCTTTTTCCCTGCGACGGACTTCAAGAATAGCTTCGTAATCGTAGACAGGCATCGTTGGTGCTTCTGAAAAAAATAATTATTTGTTTATATTTTTTTTTGTTAGAAACTAATAAAAGAAAAATAGGCAGCGACTCAAATAATAAGGAAGAATGTTCAATAATGAATTATACTTCACGAATTAACATGTTCAGAATAACATATTTAACATTTAACAATTTTAAAATAACATATTTAACATTTAACAATTTTAAAATAACATATTTAGACCGAATCAATTTCAAATCAGGCAGGGTTCTACACTTGAACTCGCAGAATCGCTCGGGACAAAATATGTTGTTTTTTTAGAGGAAATTAGGCGATACGTATTTTTCCGATTTGCAAAAAAAATTTCCCTAAAAATTTATGCGTATTTGAATTCTGTGCTTTGTTTTTCAAAAAACTTGAATTTTTTTCTTTAAACCTCTAACCAAATGGCAGCTGTTTTTCTGAAAATATTAAAAATCGATTTTTTCAAAAAACCCAGCTTTAAATTTGTTTCTAATTTTTTTTTGAACTCTTACTTTGATAATGAAGATATCTTGTAAGTTTGATGCTCGCTAAATCACTTTTGTAGCCAGGACAATTCTTTTTTCTTACAATCGAATTTTCTACTTTTTCTTGAAAACAATGACAGATACGAAAAAAATGTTAAGATAAAAGTTTGTACGTCTAAAAAAGTTGTATGAAAACTGTCTCTTGTTCTTTTGCGACATCTTTCATAGTTTACGAGAAAGCAAAAAAAATTACATTTTTAGGAGAAAAAAAAATTCTCCCGGCTTCAAAAATGATTTAGCTCGCATGATGCTGATAAGATGCCTTTCTTCTATTAGTAGAAACTTTTCAAAAATATTTGGAAGAATAAAAAAGATGGGGTTTTCCAGAAAATATTTGTTTTTCCATGTTTTCGAAATTTGAAGAAAAAAATAAAAAAGATTTTTTTGAAAACCCCACCTTTTTTTCTTCTAAATATTTTTTAAAAGTTTATACTAATATAAGAAAGGCATCTTAACAGCACCATGCGAGAGCTAAACCATTTTTGAGTCCGGGAGAATTCTTTTCCCCCTAAAAATGTAATTTTTGAATTTTTAATAGACCTTTTTTAGACGTACAAACTTTTATCTTGACATTTTTTCTTATCTGTCATTGTTTCCAAGAAAAAGTAGAAAATTCGATTGTAAGAAAAAATAATTCTCCTGGCTACAAAAGTGATTCAGCAAGCATCAAACTTACAAGATATCTTAATTATCAAAGTACAAGTTCAAAAAAAATTGGCAAAAAATTTAAAGGTACCTGCCTGATTTGAAATAGATTCGGTCTTTAACATTTAAAAATTTAAAAATAACATATTTAACATTTAACAGTTTACAGTTGAAAGCATTTTAAAATAAACAATTGAATATTCAAAGCCTTTATGAATGAACAATTTTTAATTCGTCTGTCCAATTATTTCTATTAATTTTTATTAATTCTGCTTAAAACTAAGGGCCCGTTCATAAACTACGTTAAGAATTTTAGATCCACTCCCGAAAAGTAACGTAGCCCAAAATTCTCTTAAAATAGAGAAAATAGGGTGATTTTTCACGAAAATAGGGAAATAATAGGGAAATAAAATCTTTCAAAAAAATTCTTTCAACAAAATCGTGGAATTTTCAATCAAAAAAGATTGGCTACTAAAAGAGATGGATTTTCAACCCAAAGAGACGAATTTTCAACACCAAAAATTAATTTTCAACCAAATATTAACAACCAAATTGTTAAAATTTCAACCAAAAAAAAATACTTTTAACAAAATAGTTGAACTGTTAACCAAACAGTTAAATCTTCAAACCAAAAAGGCGAATTTTTTAAAAGACAGTGGAATTTTTAACAAAAAATTTCATTTTCAGCCCAAAAAGATATGACTTCTCTACCAAAAAGATAAATTTTCAATCAAAAAGGACGAATTTGTAACAAAATAGATGAATTTTTAACCAAAAAAGACGAATTTATCAAAATAATTGAATTTTCAACCTACAAAGATGCATTTTCAAGCAAATGGTCGAATTTTCAAACAAAAAAGACTAAAATTCAAGCAAAAACATTTGAATTTTTTCACCCAAAAAGACGAATTTTTTAGAAAGAACTTGAATTTTCAACAAAAAAGTTCATTTGTAGCCAAAAAATATGACTTTTCTACCACAAAAGATGAATTTTCTAACAAAAGACGAATTTTCAGTTTAATTAAATAGAAAAAAGTTCATTATTAACAAAATAGATGAATTTTCAATCAAGAAAGATGAATTTAAAAATAAATACTTGAATTTTTAATTAAATAAGATTTTTTTTGAATGAAAAATAGAATCGCCAAACTTTCAGTTAAAATGATTTATTAAAAAAAAATTGCAACCAGTTGAATTCAAACAAAAAAGGCGAATTTTTAACCAAATAGTTGCATCCTCAAACAAAAAGATGAATTTTTAACAAAGAAGATTATTTTTCTGACCAAGAAGACAAATTTTCAACAAAATACATCAATTTTCTTCTGAATGGTTGAGTGTGCCGCTTATAAAGCATACATTTTGAACCAAAAATGAAATAGTTAAATTTTCAACAACAAAAATTAATTTTCTCCCAAGAAGAATAATGTTCTTTCAAAAAAGGCGGATTTCAAACAAAATATATCAATTTTCAACAAAATTGTTGAATTTTGAAGCCAAAAAGACGAATTATTTACAAAAAAATTGAATTTTCAAACTGAAAATATGATTTTTCTACAAAGAAATAAACTTTATACCAAATATAGTTAAGAATAAAACAGTTAACAATAAAAACCACTTTGGTTTCAGAGTAGTAGATCAAAAAGCTTCATTCCATCGACAAAAAACTACAAAAAAGTGAATTCTCAACCAAATAGTTTAATTTTCTACCAAATCGTTGAATTTTCAAGTAAAAAAGATGAATTTTCTACAAAACAGTTGAATTTTCAACCAGAAAAAAATAAATTTTCAATTAAAAGTACCAATTTGCAACCAAAAAAGGAATCTTGGTGCTTCTGAAAAAAAAATATATATTTTTTTTTGTTAGAAACTAATAAAAGAAAAATAGGCAGCGACTCAAATAATAAAGAAGAGTGTTCAATAATGAACTATACTTTAGGAATTAACATGTTCAAAATAACATATTTAACATTTAACAATTTTCAAATAACATATTTAACATTTACCCATTTAAAAATAACATATTTAACATTTAACAATTTTAAAATAACATATTTGACATTTAAAAATTTACATTTGAAAGCATTTAAAAATAAACAATTAAATATTCAAAGCATTTAAGGATGAACAATTTTTTGTTCGTCTGTCTAATTCTTTATATTAGTTTTTATTAATTCTGCTTAAAACTAAGGGGCCGTTCATAAAATACGTTAACAATTGTATACCCCCTTTCACCCCGAAAAATAACGTAGCTGAAAATTCTCTTAAAACAGAGAAAATAGAGTGATTTTTCAAGAAAATGGGAAACTAAAAGAGATGAATTTTCAACCCAAAGGGGCGAATTTTCAACACAAAAAATTAATTTTCAGAAAAAAAAAATATTTTTAACAAAATAGTTGAAACTTTAACCAAATAGTATCTTCAAACCAAAAAGACGAATTTTTTCAAAGACATTTGAATGTTTAACAAATAAGTTTATTTTCAGCCCAGAAAGATATGACTTCTCTACCAAGAAGATAAATTTGTAATCCATAAGGACGAATTTTTAACAAAACAGATGAATTTTTGACCAAAAAAGACGAATTTATCAAAACAGTTGAATTTTCAATCTACAAAGATGCACTTTCAAGCAAATGGTCGAATTTTCAAACAAAAAAGATTAAAATTCAAGCAAAAACATTTGATTTTTTAAGCCAAAAAGACGAATTTTTTAGAAAGCACTTGGATTCTCAACAAAAAAGTTCATTTGTAACCAAGAAAGATGACTTTTCTACCACAAAAAATGAATTTTCAACCAAATAGTTGCTTTCTCAAACAAAAAGATAAATTTTTAACAAAGAAGATTAATTTCAATTAAAAATACCAATTTTCAACCAAAAAAAAGGAATAGTTGCATTTTTAATTAAAAGAATTGTCAACCAAAAAACAAACGAATTTTCAACAAAGTAGTTAAATTTGCAACCAAATGGATGAATTTCAACTAAAATGTTTAATCATAAAAAAAAATGAATTTTCAACAAAAGAGTTCATCATTCAACTCAAAGGATGATTTTTTAACCATGAAGATTTTTTACCAAAAATATGACTTTTTAACAAAATAGTTTTATTTTCAACAAAATAATTAAGGCTTCAACCACATAGTAGAATTTACAACAAAACGAAATTAATTCTGAACCAAAAATATAATAGTGGAGTTTTCAACCAAAAATATTTGGATTTGCTTCATGGGTTCTATTAATTCAGTTAATATTTAAGCGAAAAAGAAGAATTCTTTAAGAAATGCGATTTTTATTGGTAAGATAGTTTATGTATGGCCCCGAAGTGCGAAACAGAATTTTTATTGCGAAAATAATAATTCTTCGAAATATTTATATTACAATTTTCACTATAAGTTTATTCCATATATGTATTTTTTCGGTTTTCCAGGTCGAGAAATCAAGTTTTTTTAGGACTCCTTTTTTGTACATCAAATAATGAAATAACTGTTTGCTATACATGTAAAAAAAAGCCATTGCATTTGTACTGTCGAACTAAAATTTATTTATTAATTTAGCAGAAATCAAAAAGCTATTTTGGCCATGCCACAATATAAACTTAATAAATTTTTTTAAACAGTACCATGTCCAATAAACATTTAAATTAAAGTATTTATAAAGTAGATTTTAAAAGTAACCATAAATAATTATCTTTACTGTTTCATTGTATTAAATACTTGAGTAACATAAATTATTAAGAAATTATTGCATTTTTAGAAATATTAATTTTAAAATTCGATAATATTTTTCACATTGTCACTTACACCAACTAATGATATCGAACCTCAAAATAAAATGAAATAAAATTTGCAAGTCGCTAACAAATTTGAGGAAATTAATTCGCAAATTAAAGAAGATCACTAAAAACAAAAATCTGTATTCAGAATACAATTTTTTGAACATAATTTTTTTTCTGCCGTCTTTTTACAGTTCAAAAATCCCGAGAGGTTTTGATTACTCTTGAAATCTGGTGTACAAGCCTTCGTGAAATCTTTAGAATTATTGAAATATTTTTGAAATCTTTTGAAATCGTTTGAAATCTTTTGAAAGATTTTAAAATCTTTCGAAACCTTTTGAAGTCGCTCGAAATCTTTTGAAATCACTTGAAACTCTCGAAATCTTTTTAAAAACTTTGAAATCTTTTGGAATCTGTGTAAAATCTTTGAGAAATCTTTTGAAATCTTTGAAATCCATGAAATATTTGTGAAATCTTTGGAAATTTTTGTAAAATCTTTGAAGTTTTTGAAATCTTTTGAAATCTTTGTAAAATCTTTGAAATACTTGAAATCTTTATTTGCGAAATCTTTTGAAATCGTTGAAATATTTTTAATCTTTTGAAATCCTCGAAATCTTTGTGAAATCTTTCGAAATCGTTGAAAACTTTCAAATCTTTATAAAATCTTTATGAAATCTCTGTAAAATCTTTTGAATTCTTTGTGAAATCTTTTGAAATCGTTGAAATCTCTCTAAAATCCTTGAAATCTGTGTAAAATCTTTCAAATATTTGTGAAATCTTTGAAATCCTTGTTTGAAACCCCTTTTAAATTGTTGAAATATTTTTGAAATATTTTAAAATCTTTCGAAACCTTTTAAAATCGTTTGAAATCTTTTAAAATTTTCGAATTGTTTTGAAATCTTTGTAAAATCGTTGAAATCCTTGAAATATGTGAAATATTTTGAAATATTCTAAAATCTTTCGAAACCTTTTAAAATTGTTTGAAATCTTTGAAATTCTTGAAATCTTTTGAAAGATTTCAAACCTTTGTGAATTTTTGGAAATCTTTGCGAAATTGTTTGAAATATTTGAAATATTTTGAAATACACATTTAAAATACATAATATAGTACACGCATTTTTAAAATCTTTGAAATCTTTGAATTATTTGTGCAATGTTCGAAATCTTTGGGAAATTTTTGTGAAAGCTTTTTAAATCTTTAAAATATCTGTGAAATCTTTTGAAATATTCTAAAATATTTCGAAACCTTTTAAAATCGTGAGGAATCTTTGAAATATTTGAAATCTTTGAAAGTTTTCAAATCTTCATAAATTGTTCGATATCTTTGTGAAATTGTTATGAAATCATCTGAAAACTTTTTAAATCTTTCAAAAATCTTTGTGAAATCGTTTGAAATATTTGAAATATTTTGAAATCTTACGAAATATTGTGTACACGCCTTTTTAAAATCTTCAAAATGCTTGAAATCTTTGTAAAATCTTTGAAATATTTGTGAAATGATCAGAACTTTTGTGAAATTTTTATGACATCTTTTCAAATCTTCTGAAATTTTTGTTAATTTTTTTTTATTTGTTTGAAATCTTTATCATATTTTGAAATCTTTGAAACCTTTGTGAAATGTTCGAAATCTTTGAGAAATTTTTGTGAAATCTTTTGAAATTTTTGAAATCTGATATCTTTTGAAATCTTTGAAACTGAATTAACATCAACATTTTAAACAAATAATTTTTATTATTTGTAAGCGGAATATCACAAAAAATCGCCAGACATCCTGTTTTAAGGAATAATTACTGTAAGCGTTCCATAATTCGAAATTTCAAGCAATAGGAAATAGGTTATTCTTAATTTAAAGGGTACAAAATTAAACAATTTAAATAACTTAAAATGGTAAGAAATATAAATTTTATACATTCAAATTTAATAACCTGATAATGCCGAAATATATTTCAGTGTACAATTTCAAACTAATCTATTTCAAATGTGAAGGCTTAAAAATTAAACAGTTTTCAATTAAACCTTTCAGAGTTATTCAATAACAATCTAGAAGCTTTAAAATATTATCGTTTCTTAATTATTGAGCCTTTAATGTTCCAAACTTGACAAATTTTCAATTTGCATTTTTAAAAATTGTACAATTTCGAATTTGAAGCGTTGAAAATTTACAAATATTGAATGGGAACATTTAAAAGTAGAAAACTCCTAATTGAAAGGGTATAAAATACAAAAATTTTAATTTTTAAATCATACAAATTTAATAACATAAAAATATAAATTTGGGGCATTCGTCGTAGTATAATTTCAATTTATTTTACATGTCTTGAAACAGTTGTAGAGTAATGAAACAATTAAAATTTTGTAGTTTTCAACTTTTAAATATTTCAAAGGTTACGCATTTTAAATTCAAACATTTTTAGCCTAATTCGGGGAGAGTAGCTATCACTGGATCGCTCTAAGCACTGAGTATTTCCAATTATTTTAATATGTGAAGCAATTCGTTTTAAACTTTAGGGATAAATAACATTCATGCGAACACAGTCCGAAAAATTGAGCCATATATATCCATTAATAAAGAAAAAAATAAAGAAAAAAAACTGTTTTTGATATAATGCTAAGAAAATTTACCTTGACTTTAGTAAGTACTTGCACAGAAATGGGCGGCTTTAAAAATAAGAATACTTATGATAAATACTGCGGTCTTAGCTGGAATATCCGATATCACAACATCTTTAAAATTGCATAAACAAATTATTATTATTTTCTTATAAACGTCATTTTGACAATAGTGGGTAGGAAACAGTGGGTCGAGAACATTTTTTGGATAAAGAGTGGAGCCGTAAAAGAAAATCCTCTATTTTTAAGTTGAGCATATATTTTTGATCATTCAGGAATCGTAATTTAGGCATCATGCTAAGTGTATAAATTTCATAAAATTTTGTGTATAATTATTAGTTGAAAATTTACCCGACCCACTGATGGCCACTCTCCCCTATTTTGTAATTTGATGAAAAAGTTAAAAATGTATCATTTGAGGCATTTAAAAAGAGAAATATACAGAAGCGTTAATTTTTTTTTAAATATTAACTGAATAAAAATAATAAAAACAAAAAGGTTCCTCTTCCAATTCGAACTTTTAAGTTGATTTATTTTTATTTTAATCGTTTGAAATTAATAATTGTTCAATTCTTATTTATACATCAAAATTCAGCACTTTCTGTTCCAAATTGAAAATTAAAAAAAAGGAACAATTGAAATTGTAACGTTCAAATTTTAAATTTAGCACTCTGAAACAATTCAGTTTCAAATTGTTTAGTTTTGAATATTTGATTTACAATTTCTCAATTTGATTGAACAGTCAAATATTAAGTATTAAAAAATTGTTGTTTTTTTTTTAATTAAAAATTTTCAAATTGAATGGGTAGAAAATGGAATATTTCAGACTGAAAAACTATTTTCATAGGATTTAAAATTGAATAAGTGTTTAATTATGAATCTATTAATTTGAAATTATAAAAAAAATTTTAATAATTACTAAAGTTTCAATCGGACGTTTAAATTTGTTTAATTACTAAGACTTTTGAATTACAAAAATTCAATTTTTAACGTTAAAATCGGTAAATTATTTAATTTTGAACAGATTTAGAATCGTCTTGTAAGATTAATTATTGTCTAATTTTTAACCCTCGAACTTTAAAAAATCATTAATTTATTTATATTTATAGTTAATCAACTTAAAACGTTTTTTACTGACAATTTTGAAATTCAAACTATTTTAATGTTTAATAGTTCAAGTCTTCAAAACTGCATTTTCAAATTCTTTAAAATGAAAATTGACGTTTAAAAATGAAGACCTAAAATGAATAATTCGTAAAGTAAAAGATTTTAGAATTACGCACTGTAAACTGAATAATTTATGAATTGAAAAAGTTAACAATTGAACGTAAAATTTAAAACATTTTAAAAAGTTGAAATCGAACTTATTTTAAATTGTATTATATCATGTGATATGCAAGTTATGACATTTTGTAAGTGATTAGATAGACTTTTCTACTAAAAATTTGTCAAATTCCCAGTAAAACAAAAATTCACTGACATTTTCAGGTTTTTCCCGGTCCAGTAGCCACCGTATTTTTAATTGCAGGCCTCGGACTCACATCAGAGATCAAAAGTAGTGTAAATAGTGTCAAAAATTAAAAAAAATAGTATCCAAATAGTTTCATCAAATTTTGAAAGTATTAAACTTATGTCTAGTCCGAATTTAAAAGTGTATAGTCCGAAATCAAAAACCTAATATTCTAAAAGTATTAAAAAGAAACTTCAGTGATTATTTAAAATATTATTTTTCAGTCTAAGAATTATCAAAATTCCTATTATTTATCGCAGGCTTCACAGTCTTTTCCCTATTCCCCTCTTTTTCTTATTTTTTGGCTTATTTTTGGTTGAAAACTCTACTATTAAAGGTTTGGTTAAAAATGCATCTTTTTTGGTTAAAAATTGTATTATTCGGTTCAAAATTGAATTATTTTGTTGAAAAATCAACAATTTTGTTAAAGTCATACTTCTTGGTTGAAAATTCACCTGTTTTGTTGAAAATTCATCTTTTTGGCCTGAAAATTCAAGAATTTGACTGATTTTTTTTCATGACTCAAATTTGTTATTTCGTTGAAAATTCACCTCTTTTGTTGAAAGTTCATATTTTTAGTTTGAAAATTCATCTCTTCAGGTTGAAAATTCCACTCCTTGGTTGAAAGTTGAAATACTTTCTTAAAAGTTCTTTTTTTTTTTGGTTGAAGATTCATAATTTTGGTTGAAAATTCGTCTTTATTTTTGGGTAAAGTCATTTTTTAACTGAGATATCAACTACTTGGTTGCAAATGGAACTGATTGGTGAAAATTCAACAAATTGGTAGAAAATTCAACTATCTGGTACAAAATTAAACTGTTTTGTAGAAAATTCATTTTTTCAAATTAAAAATTCTCTTACATGAATATTTAACTACTCCATTTTTGGTTAAAAATTGATCTATTCTAGTTTAAAAATTCAATTATTTAGTAAAATTTGTTTAGAAACTGAAAAAATATAAACTAAAAATTAATCAAATAAAATTTGGACTAACATCACATGCATTGTTGAACTATTGGCAGAAAATTCAACTATTCGACACAAAATGAAACTTATGTAGAAAATTCGTTTTTTATTTTTATTGAAAATTAATTATCGTAAAAAGAAATTTAACTATTCCATTTTTAATTAAAAATTGATCTATTTTAGTTTAAAAATTGAAATACCTAGTAGAAGATTTTACAAACTAAAGAAAAATATAAATTCATGTGATTTGTTGGAAAATCCTCTTTTTGGTTAAAAACTGAACTATTTTGTTGAAACTTCGCCTTCTTTGGTAGAAAATCAATTTTTTGTTGTTCATAATTCAACTGTTTGGCTGTAGTTAAATCCAAAAATTTTTACATTAAATTCAAATTTTTTTTAATATCCACTATTACATTTTTCGTTTTGTTAAAAAATAATTTTTGAAACTGATTGGTTGAAAATTAACTTTTTTTTTAAATTCATATTCTAGGGTTGAAAATTTAATTGTTTTGTGAAAAATTCGTCTTTTTGGCTTGAAAATTCAACAAATTGGTAGAAAATTCAACTCTGTGGTACAAAATTAAACTGTTTTGTAGGAAATTCATTTTTTTAAATTGAAAATTAATTATTATTTTTATCAATCAAATAAAATGTGGACTGGATTTAGTTGAAAATGTATGTTATTTTTTGAAAATTCCTCTTTAATGGTAGAAAATTAATCTTTTTATTTGAAAATTCAACTATTTGGTCAAAAGCTAAAAGTGTATGTATTTGATTGAGAATTCATATTTTTTTGGTAGAAAATTAATCTTCTGTGTTGAAAATTCATCTTTTTCGTTGAAAATTTAATTATTTGGTTGAAAATTCAACTGTTTTGTAGAAAGCTCATCTTTTTGGTTAAAAATGCAAGTGTTTCGTTGAAAATTAGTATTTTGTGCTAGAAAATCAATCTTCTTAGTTGAAAATTTAACTATTTGGTTAAAAATGTATGTTTTTTAATTTTTGTTTTATGGTAGAAAATTAATCTTCTTGGTTGAAAATTTGTCTTTTACGGTTTTTTCTTGGTTGAAAATTCTAACGCTATTTTTGGGCGACCCCTAAATATACTAAAAAAAATTGATTTGTATTAGCCAAGAAGTTCCAGAATATGTTTCAAGGAAAAGTCAATGAAATTTAAAAATGCGAACTCTAAAGCTAAAAAATTTTCATATGATGTAATAAAAACTGAGCTGCAAATTAAAGCACCCAAAGTGGAACTCTTGAAGTTTAAACTTTTAAAATTGAAGTTTAAAATTTTTTTAATTCAAATATTTTGCATCCAAATGCTCAATAATTTACACTTATAAAATGGAAGCTGCTTACACTTTTCAATTGAACAATTTAAAATTAAATGCAGTTTAACTGCCAAATAACAATTGTAACTTTTATAAATTGTAGATTTTAAAGATACAGATTCAGTTCCAAAAATATAAATCCACGTTATCATTTTCAATGCTCTAAGTTGAAGAATCAATCATTGAATTTATCATTTTAAGCAATTTTAAGCTAGAAATATTAAAAATTGAACAGTTACATTTTTTTATAAGGCTTTATAACTTCTTACATTAAAAGTTAAATTATTTTAATTTTGAATAGTTTAAAAATCTAAATGTTGTTTTACATTTTTTCACATTTTAAATTATTTTTGAAATTTTTTCATAACTTCTAAACATCTTTTGAAATGATTCGAATTTTTTCTAAACATTTTGTTTAAATCCTGCAAAATAAAAAAAGTTTCCTTAAAATCTTCCACATTGATTTTTGACACTTTTGTAGATCTTTCTAAATGTTTTCAAATATTCTCTTGAAATGAAACTTCTAAATTTTTTGTTCGAAATCTGCAAAAATCTATATTTTGTATTAAATTAGGCCGTGGTATTTTGCACCGAAATTTCGGTACGAATAGCTGGATTTTTTGGTACACGTGGACACTTCGGTTAAATTATTTGAAATAATTTCAAATTTTTTTTAAATTTTTAATTTTTTCAAAACTTCTAAAAATCTCTTCAACTCAGACGATTTTTTTCTAAAAAATAATAAGTGTTCAATTGTTATATATATATAGATTAGTTTTTTTTATTTTAGTTTCTAATATTTGATTTATAATTAATGATTTTAAATGAACAGTCAGATTTTTCTAAATATTAATTGTTCTTTTTCTTAATTAAAAAATTTCAAATTGAATGGTTTAAAAATGGAATATTTCAGACTGAAACAATATTTTAAATTTAATAAAATCCTTTAATTATGAATATATTATTTTGAAGTTATTTTAAAATTGAAAATAGTTTCTAAAGCTTCAATCGGGCGTTTACATTTGTTTGACTAATAAGATTTTCCAATTGAAACAGTTTAATTTTTTACGTTAAAATCTGAAAATTCTAATATTGTCAACTGATTCCAAGACTCGGAACGGCTCAAGCTTAAAAAAATAGTACAATAGTAACCACACTTCTCTCAAAAAAGTAACCGAAAAGTAACAATAATGTGGCAAAAAAGTAACCAAAAAGAAAGATTTTTTACCAAAAAGACGAATTTTCCACCAAAAATTATGAATCTTCAACAAAAAAATGTCTTTTTAAGAAAGTAGTTCAACTTTTAACAAAATGGTTGAAATTTTCTGACTAAAAAAGATAAGTTCTTAAAGAAAAATGTAATAGCTGATATAATAACCAAAAAATATTGTTATTTAATATAAAAAAACAGAATTAATTTAAAAAAAAAAGATTTTTTAAGAAAATAGGTTATTTTTTAAACAAATTGTTAAGTTTTTAAGCCAAAAAGACCAATTTTTACAAAACAGTTAAATTTTCAACCAGTAAACATGGATTTTTGACAAATAAGTTATCTGTCTACCAAACAGTTGCAAAAGTAAAAAAAATACCTTAAAATCATCCTGATTCTTTTTTCAAAATTTTGGAAATTTTATTAAATATTCTTTTAAAACTAAAAAAATATACTGTTAATTTTTCTAGGAATTTTGATACGAATTTTTTATTCATTCAAAACCTTTCAAAATGCTCAGAAAGCTTATAAATTTTGTATTGGGAATTTTCAAACATCTGCATTCTGTTTTGAATGTTCAAAATTTTTTTTTTCACGTTTTAAATTATTTTGGAATCTTTTCAAAACTTCTAAATATATTTTAAACTTACTCCATTATTTTCCAAATTAATAATTGTTCAATTGTCATTTATTAATCAAAAATTTTGTTTCAATCTTTTTTAATTTTCAAAATAAAAAATCATTTTAAATGTTCTCAGCAAACTTAAGAATTATTTTGTTTTCTTAAAACCTTTAAAGATCCTTAAAAAGCTTCAAAATTTTATTTCGAAATCTATAAAAATCTAAATTTAGTTTTTTATTTTTCGAACTCTTTTCCAGTTTTAAATTAAGTTTGGATCTTTTCAAAACTTGTAAATATCTCTTAAACTAACTCGAATTTTTATTTTCAAGTTGATAATTGTTCAATTGTTATTCATGCATCAAAATTCAATGATGTCACTTACATATTAAAAATTTGTTAAATAGAACAATTAAAATTGTACCGTTCAAAGATGAAACTTTAACACCCTGAAAAATTAATGATTCAAGGCTTTTTATTTCAAATAACTCAGTTTAAAATTGTTTAGTTTTCAATATTTGATTTATAATTTCTCATTTCAAATGAACCAAAAATAAGAATTTTCAACTAAAATGATGGATTTTCAACAAAAAAATAAAGTTTTAACAAAAATTCTTCAACTTTTAACCGATTTTCAACCAAAGAAAATAAATCCTCATTGAAAAATATAATACATAGTTCGATATTTTGTAGCTAAATTGCAATTTTTATCAGCATTCATAATAATTCAATTGATAGCTCTTTTTATACATTTTACATACGAACTAATTATTATTTTATTGTTGTTCCCTAATTTTCCCGGATCTAAAGTGCCAAACTTACTGGCAGAATTTGCATTTTTACATTTTTCACAAGTTTTTAAATAATGCGATCAATGAATTAATTCATTTCGTTATTTCGGTCAAAAAATGTAACCAAAATTAAACTTTTCATAAAATAAGGAACTTTTTAGTAACCGTGGATCAAAAAAGTAACTAAGTTACTAAAAAGTAACCCGTTCCGATCCCTGTGATTCCGAATCGTCTTGTAAAATCAATTATTATTAACTGTTTAATCCTGAAAGTACAGATCAATTAAAAAAATCATTAATTAATTTATATTCACAGATGATCAAATAAAAATATGTTTTTTCCAAAATCTTCGATTTCAAACGCTTCTGCTTTTTAATTGTTTAAGTCTTTAAAACT
Source organism: Andricus curvator (assembly GCA_932195095.1). Lineage (NCBI taxonomy): Eukaryota > Metazoa > Arthropoda > Insecta > Hymenoptera > Cynipidae > Andricus > Andricus curvator. Next base: position 25,086 of record CAKNYM010037862.1, on the reverse strand, counting down.
GCATTTTAAAATTCTTTTAATTAAAATGTACGCTTAAAAATTAAAATCTAAAATGGAAAATTTTGAATGTGAAAGATTTTCGAATTACGCATTCTAAACTGAGTGATATAATTGAAAAAGATAACAATTTAACAAATTATTTTTAAAACGGTTGAAGAAGAAGAATTCTATGTTATTCATAAAAATTCCAGGTGAACTTAAACAAAAATTCAAATGAATTGAAAACAATTTAAAAATGTGAAAAAACTTCACTGAATTCAATAAATTTGAAATAAGCTTAGACAAATTTAAGGGAATTCAAAAGAATTTGATGAAATGCCTAAGAATTCAAGATGAGGTTAAAAGACTCCAGGATCAATTAAAAAAAACGTTTAAAAATTCAAAAAAGCCATTGATAAAGCCAAAATAGAATTGAGTAAATCTAGAAAAATACAAGTGATTTAAGAATTAAGGGTGAATTCCAAAAAATATTTTCAAATCTCTTAAAATCTTTAACACCCTACTAATTGCCAACAAAAAAGTGACTAATGACTACAAAACCATTCAAAAGAATTGGAAATAATTTAGGAAATCGAAAAAATTCCATTGATTTCAGTAAAATTTCAGCAAATTTAAAGGAAGAATTTAAAAGTATTTAAAAGAATTCAGGATACATTAATAATTAATAAGAATTCTTTGAAATAATCAAAATATTAAAATCCCTTAAAATTATTAAGACCATTGGAAATCCCCTTAAATTGTTCAAATTTCTTGAAATCTTTTTAAATACCCTAAAATATTTCGAAGTCTTTGAAATCCCTTAAAATTGTTCAAATAAAAAAAAATTCCTAAAATGTTTCAAATCCTTTGATATCTTTTGAAATCCCTTGAAACTTTTAAATCCTTGAAAACGCCTGGAAATCTTTTACAATACCCCAAAATATTGCAAATCTTTTGAAATATCATTAAATTACTAGAATCAATTGAAAATTACTTCTAATCTTTTAAAATAACCTAAAATATTTAAAATCCCTTTAACATTTTTTAAAGCTCTTGAAAATGCTAAGGAATTTGAAAAAAAATCCATTAAAATAATTCAAAACCTTCGATCATTTTATCAATTGCTCATCATGATCAATTCAATCAATCAATTCAATCAATTCAATTCAGGATAAATTAATAAGAATGCAGGGTGAATTCCAAAAAAAAATTCAAATATCTTCAAATCTTTGAAACTCTACAAAATACCTCACTTCTCGTGAATAAATTCTTTAAAATCCACTAAAATATTATAAAATCCCGTGACATTCTATGAAATCTGATAATAATTCCCGAAATCCTGGAAATTCTAGAAAATTCTTTATCCTAAAATATTTCAAATGCTTTGAAATACCTTCAAATTTCTGTAAAATTTGAGTGAATTTAGAAGAATTTAAGGGAAACTTGAAGAATTCGATGAAATGCATAAAAATTCAAGGTGAATTTAAAAAAAAAATTCAAATGAATTGACAAAAATTTAAAAATATGAAAAAATTCATTGAATTGAGTAAATTTGAAATGAATTTTAGAAAAAATTAAAGAGAATTCAAAAGAATTTGATGAAATGCCTAAAAATTTAAGATGAGTTTTAATGACTTCAAGATGAATTAAACAAAAACTTTTTAAAAATCCATTGACCTGAGTAAAATTGAGTGCATCTAGAAGATTCCAAAAGGATTTAAAAGAATTCCGGATAAATTAATAAGAATTCCAAATGAATTGTAAAAAATATTGGAAAATCTCTTAAAATCTTTGAAACCCGACGAAATCCCTTACTTCTTACGAATAAATTCTTTGAAAACCATTAAAATATTAAAATCCCTTAAAATGATTAAAACCCTTGGAAATCCCTTAAAATTGTTTAAATATCTTGAAAATTCCTTGGAATCTGTTAAAATACCCTAAACAAATTTCAAAGTCTTTGACATCCCTTCAAACTATTGAAATAAATAAAAAATTTCTGGGAATCGTAAAAATTTACTAAAACATTTCCATCCTTTAAAACTTTTTAAAGCGCTTGAAAATGCATGGGAATCTTATAAATACCTTAAAATATTTAAAATCCTTTGAAATTTTATTAAATTGCTGAAATCAATTAACAATTTCTTTATAATCAAATTCATTAAAAAATTCAAAAGAATTTCAAAGAATTCAGGGTGAAATCCAAAAAATAATTTTAAATCTCTTCAAATCTTTAAAACCCTACGAAATAATAACTCACTTTTCTTGAATAAATTCTTTAAAATCCACTAAAACGTTATTAAATCTCTTAAAATTATTAAAATTAATGAAAAATTCCTTGGAATCTTTTAAGATTTCCTAAAATATTTCAAATCTTTGAAACCCTACGAAATACCTCACTCCTCATGAATAAATTCTTTGAAATCCACTAAAATATTATAAAATCCTGTGAAATTCTATAATGATATTTCCTGAAATCCAGGTAAATGTATTAAAATACATTAAGAGTTTTGAAATCCCTAAAGTCATTGAAATCCTCGGAAATCTTATAAAATAACATGAAATCCTTTAAAATATCCTACGACCTTATAAAACCTGTAAAATCGTTTCATATCTTCCGAAATTCTAGAAAATTCTTTGTCCTAAGATATATCAAACGCTTTGAAATTCCTTCAAATGAATTAATTAAATTAATTAATAATTCCTTGGGTTTTTTTTTAAATTCCCTAAAGTATTTCAAATTCTTTGAAAGCCTACTAAGCTACTAAAAACAATTAAAAATTACTTTGAAATTTTTAAAATGACCTCAAATATTTTAAATCCTTTAAAATCTTTTGAAATCCCTTGAAATTCGTTAAAGCTCCTGAAAATGCATTAGAAGTTTTAAAAATACCCTAAAATCTTAAAAATCCCATCAAATTATTGAAATCTATTACAAATTTCTCGGAATCTTTGAAAATAATCTGAAATATATGAAAAGAATTCAAGACAATTCAGAAATATGTATAGATCTGAATTAAATAGTGATTAAGCCATGAGTTAATTTATTGATAGAAAAGTCACTAATGCGATCTTTTTATTAGAAAAGTGAATAAAAAATGATTTGAGAAAAAAGTGACTGATAGTGACTGTGTGTGGCAGCTCTGATTATTTTTTTGCAGTCACTTCTTACAGGACTTCCCTGATTTTTTCTATTTTTTTCAAAATGCACTTGGAAGCTTTGAGCTTTTTATACATTTTTTTGAAGTTCCATTAAGGGGCTGCAAATAGGGTACCATAGGGACCAAATCTTGAAAATAGGGTACTTTAGGGACCTTAACTGAATATAGGGTACAATAGGGCAGTGGTGTAGTCCTAAAAGAAAAAGTGGCCTGGCGGTACTTTCCTTAAATTATGTTTCCAGTTTGAGGGGAGGGGGGCTGAAAACTAAGGTTGTAACACGGGGGGGGGGTCATAAGTGGAAATAACCTTACGAACTTAGATAACACTAAGAACTTTAACCCAATAAGAAAATCCAACTATATTTTTGGGTAAAAGTTCTTTTTTTTTATTAAAAAGGCTACTATTATATTTTTGGTTCGAAATTCATCTGGTTTGGTTAAACATTCTATTATTTGGTTGAAAAATGTAATTATTCTGTTGAAAATGTAACTATATTTTAAAAAGTCATCTTTTTTATAAAAAATTCAACTACTTTGTTAAAAATTCATTTTTTTCGTAGAAGATTAATCTCTTTGGTTGAAAATTTAACTATTTTGATGAAAATGCGTTTTATGTTTGGTTGAAAATAAATTTTTTAAACTGACAATTAAACTTTTCAATTTTTGTTAAAAATTTATCTTTTTCAGTTAAAAATTTAACTTTTTGGTTGAAAATTTGTCTTTCTTGGTAGGAATTTAATCTTCTTGGTTGAAAATCGATCCTTTTTGGTTAAAAATGCATTTGTTTGGTTGAAATATCAACGGTTACTATGCTTAGTTGAGAATTCATCTTTTTTGCATGAAAAATCGATCATTCAACTTGAATTTGAACAATTTTGTGAAAACATTAATTTTTTATTGAGGATCCATAATTAGACTTGGAATTTCAACTATTTGCTTTTAAATGAACTTTTATGTTGAAAATTCTACTGTATTGTAGAAAATTCGTCTTTTTGATTGAAAATTCAACAATCCTATCTTTGAAAGTTGGTATTCGTCGTTTAGTTACCGTTACCGTTACTTAGTTAACCATAAGGCGCTCTCATCGACCATGGGCGATCTGTGTTTATTTGAACTCGAGATGTTTGTTTTCATAAGAAGCTTAGTGGAAGTATATGCATTTATACTTCGGTATATATCGATTCCTTTCACGCATTTTTTAAAAAGAAGGCTTTTAATTAACATTTTTAATATTTTATTCGTATTTTGAAAGATTCATTTTCGATTTAACGCTTTTGTCATAGTTCATTTATATTTCAAAATGTTTGAAACTTTCGAAATTTTGAGTACCATTTATTTTTTTATTGTGTTTGGATTTTTTATGATAAATTTTGTTAATTTTTTATTTAAAAACCAAATTTACATTTTTGTTTAACTTTTCAGAAGGACCTTGGCCTTTTTTCAACGAATAGGATAAATTAGTTTAGGGTATCAAGAAAGAATGTATTTCCAATAATTCGTTTCTACGATAGCTTGCAAATATATAATAATTATTAATTATTTTAACAATTTTCATAAACATATTTAGAGTTTGGCTATTTTTCAAGGAATAGGTACAGTTTGTTTAAAAAGTCAACTATGAATGTCTTTCTGATGACACTTTTCTATGTTGCTTCGTAAATTTACAATAATTATTAATAATTCAAATAATTTTCATAAACAACTTCAGAGTTTGGCTATTTTTCAACGAATAGGCTAAATTTCTGTTACAATATTCACTAAGAATATCCTTCCGATGACTCTGTTCTATGAAGCTTTGCAAATTCACAATAATTATTAATTATGTAAACAGTCTTCATAAAAATATTTAGGGTTTGGGTATTTTTTAAGGAATAGGCACAATTTTTTTACGGAGTCAACTGAGAATATCTTTCCGATAACTCTTTTCTATGTTGATTTATAAATTTACAAGAATTATTAATTATTTAAACAATTTTGATTGAAAAATTAAGAGTTTGGCTATTTCTCAACGAATAGGCTCAATTTTGTACAGAATTAAGTAAGAATATCTTTCAGATTACTTTTTTCTATGATGTTAAGAAAAGTCTTTCTGATGACTATTTTCTAAGTTGCTTATGTAAATTCACAAGAACGATTAATTTTTTTAACAATTTCTATAAACGAATAAGCTCAATTTGTTTACGGAATCAACTAAGAATGTCTTTCCGATGACTCTTTTCTATGTTGCTTTGTAAATTTACAAGAATTAATAATAATTTAAACAATTTTGATACAGAAATTTAAAGTTTGGCTATTTTTTAACAAATATGCTCAATTTTTTTACACAATTAGCTGAGAATGTCTTTCCAAATACTTTTTTGTATGATGATTTGCAAATTTTCAAAGTATTAATTATTTAAACAATTTTCATAAACAAATTAAGAGCCCGGTCATTTTTCAACGAATTGGATCAATTATTTTAGGGAAAAAAGAAAGAATGTATTCCCAATAAATCTTTTCTACGATACTTGGAAAATATACAATAATTATTAATTATTTTAAAAATTTTCCTAAACATATTCAGAGTTTGTCTATTTTTTTAGGAATCGGCAGAATTTGTTTACGGAATCAACTAGGAATGTCTTTTCGATGACTATTTTATATGCTGCTTTGTAAATTTACAAGAATTATTAATAGTAATATCATTATTTTTAACGAATTGGCTCAATTTGTTTACAGAACCGAAAAGAATGTATTAAAAATAAGTCTTTCCTATGTTACTTTGCAAATTTACAATAATTGTTAATTATTTTAACAATTTTCATAAACATATTCAGAGTTTGTCTGTTTTTCAACAAATAGGCTCACTTTGTTTACGAATTCAACTAAATGTATCTTTCCGATGACTGTTTTATATTTTGCTTTGTAAATTTACAATAATTTTCAATTATTTAAAAAATTTTAATTAAAAAACTGAGAGTTTGGCTATTTTTTCACGAACAGGCTCCATTTTTTATAGAATTAAGTAAGAATAGCTTTCCAATTACTTTTTTCTAGAATGCTCTGCAAATTTCTAAGAATGAATAATTATTTAAACAATTTTGATCAACAAATCAAGAGTTTGGCTTTTTTTAAGAATAGGCTCAATTTGTTTACGAAATCAATAAAGAATGTTTTTTCAAATAGCTCTTTCTTATGATACTTTGAAAATTTACAATAATTATTAATTATTTAAACAATTTTCATAAACACATTCAGAACAATTTATTTGGGGAATCAACTAAGATTGTCTTTCCGATGAATTTTCACTATGTTTTGTAAATGTACAAGAATTATTAATTATTTAAACAATTTCGATTGAAAAATTTAGAGTCTGTCTATTTTTCAACGAATAGGCTCAATTTTTTACAGAATTATTTATTCTGCATCGTGAGAGGGTATCCATGCGAAGCCATGTATAAATCAAAATTATTGAAGTAAAAATTAATTTTATGGTATTTTATTGAAATTCATTTCCAAATAAAATAAATGAATGTAAACAAATTGGTCGCGCGCGGAGCGCGCGTATGAGGCTCTAGTTTTGTTGATAATTCGTTTTTTTTTGTTCAAAGCTTTTTTTTATTTGAAAATTTAACTATTCCATTTTTGGTTGAAACTTTATCCTCTATATTGTATCATTTGAAAATTCAACTGTTTGGTAGAAAATTGATATATTCCGTTAAAAAGTCGTCTTTTTGGGTAGAAAATTATTCTTGCTTGTTGAAAGTTTAACTTTTTGATTAGGAATTTCACTATCTTGTTGAAAATTCATCTTTCTTGATTGAAAATCATCTTTTTTGTTAAAAATTCATTTTTTTTTAGATTTAAAAGACCGCTGTTTTTAAAACATTCGATTTTTTAGCTTGAAAACTTTACTTTTTTGTTGAAAATTTATCTTTCTTGGTTCAAAATGATTTTTTTTTAAATAAAAATTCAACGGTCTTCCAGAAAATTTGTCTGTTTGTCTTGAAAATTCAAATATATGATTGAATTGTAATCTTTTTTGTGCGAAAATTCGACTACTTGATTGAAAATGTATCTTTGTATGCTGGAAATTCAACTATTTTGTTAAAACTCTAATTATTTTTGGAAAATTTAATTATTTTTTAAAGTTATCATTTTTGGATGAAAATTCAACTATGTTGTTAAAATTTTATCATTTTAGGTTCAAAACTCATATTTTATGGTAGAAAAAACATCCTTCTTGGTTGAAAATGTATCTTTCTTGGTCGAAAAGTAACTTTTTTTTTTTAATTCAACTGTCTTCGAAATCATTCGTCTTTTTGTCTTGAAAATGTTATTATTTAGTTAAATCTTTGACTATATTTTGGAAAACTCTTCGCTTTTACTGAAAAGTTAATCCATTTGTTGTTTACTGTAACTGTTTGGTTCAAAATTAATTTTTTTTTAATTCCACTTTTTTGTTGAAAATTCATCTCTTTGGGTTGAAAACCTTTTTTGGTTGAAAAATCAACTATTTTGTTAAAAATGCAATATATTTCGGCTTGAAATCTTAGGAATTTCAAGTCTTTTGTATTAAACGCAATATGTTATCTACATTAATTCTTTTTAAAAGAATTTATAAACGTAAAATCCGTCTTTAGCCAACAGCTACGGTACTTTTGGGAAAGATAAAAAAGTCCAAAATTGGTAACATAGTATATGGATGGCCCATAACTGGAAAAATTTTCCGTGTGACAAGAAAGTGGCCTGGCGCCACCAGGCCTTCGAAAAAAGTACCCTGGCGGCGCCAGGCCTCGACTACATCACTGCAATAGGGGATATAGGGACCGGTCTGTGAGGCCTGCGTTAGCACTAAAACTCTGAAATTCTCGTTTGAAAAGATCGTACCGAATCAACAACCAATGCTAAATGAAGCTCAGAAAGAAAGAAAAAATATGTATAAAAAAATCTAGCTTACCTTTTGGAGGGGTAGGTATTTTCTTGACAGGTGTCACCGGGGCCGCAGTGACAGGCAGTGGTATAGAAAGAGGCATGGGAATAGGAAGTGGAAGTGGAAGCGGAATAGGAGATATCGTCGTCCCAAGTCCGGGAGGCTTAACAGAAATGGGAACAGGGACAGGAAGTGGGACAGGAATTGGCACAGACATGGGAACAGAAACAGGAACAGGAAGAGGAACAGAAATAGGAACTTGAATAGGAATATTGGCAGGAGGGGGTGGAGGAGGAGGAGGAAGAGGAGGAGGGGCGGGATATCTTGCTACACTCTTTCGATCGATTGGAGGCGGAGGATTGCCAGTCCAGTCGATCGATGTCGTCGGTACAACTTGCAAAACGTTTCCAACTCGAACGACTTTACTCGCTGCAACAGAAGGAGGAGCTGGAGGCATTTCATTTCGAACGATTGCTGGTACCGGAATTCCTGAGTAATCTCCTGGCACCACTTGCAAAACGTTGCCGACCTAAATATTAATAAATTAACATTAGAATCATGCTTTATATTAAAGTTTTTTTGTATAAAGATCAAGAACAGGGTTTCTACTCAAATCCTGGAAAAAAGATCCCTGACAATTCCAGGTTTTTTCTGAATATCTCAAGCCTTTTAAGTATTTTGCATTTTTTTAAACAATCGATTCGGAATTGTACCTATGCAATTTTGCGAGTTTATTATAAACAATGTTTTTTTTAGTCCTTGTAAATATCTGAGTAAAAATAGTAATATTCATACGCAGGGTGTCTAGCGATTCTTAGGAACAAAATTCCAGGTCTTTTCCAGGTTTCCCCTTTTTTTACATCAAATAATGAAATAAACGTTTTTCATACATGTAAAAAAAGAGCCATTTTATTTTTTATTGGCCAACAATTTCTAAAGAAAGCCGAATCATAAATAAATTCTTAATTTTTTGCGAACATGAGTCGTCTTTGTGAAATCTTTGGGAATATTTTTAAATCTTTGTAATGTTTTTGAAATCATTGAAATCTTTGTGAAATCTTTGTGAATTCGTTGGAATTTTTTGAAGTATTACAAACCTTAGTGAAAGCTTGAAATTTCGGTGAAATCTTTGAGAAATCTTTTGTATTTTTTTAAAGCTTTTGTAAAATCTTTAAAATCTTTGTGTAACTTTTTGAAATCTTTTAAAATCCTAATGAAATATTTAAAATATTTCCGAACTCTTTCTTCAATCTTTGTTTGCGAAATCTTTTGTGTTCGATTGAAATCTTTGATTTTTTTTTTAATTTTTTCAAATGTGTTGAAAATTTTTGAAATTGCTTAGAATCTTTGAAATGTTTTGAAATCTTTGAAATCTGGTGTACTGTACCCCTGTTGAAATCTTTGAAATTCATGAAATCTTTTGAAATCCTTATGAATTCTTTGAAATATTTGTGAAATCTTTCGTAAATCTTGTGTAATCGTTCCAAATCACTCGAATATTTGAAATCTTCTCAAAAAAATTTTAATCGTTTAAAATGTTTGAGATGTTTTGAAATCCTTGTTAAAATCTTTGAAATTCTCGGATTCTTTTGAAATCTTTATAAATTTTTTATGAAATCTTTGAAACTTTTGTGAAATCTTTTGATATCGCCTAAAAAATTTTGAAATTGTTTAAAATCTTTGAAATATTTTAAAATCTTAGAAATATAGCTAAAATATACCCTTTTTAAAATCTTTAAAATCTTTTGAAAGTTTTAAAATCTTTGTGAAATTTTCGAAATCTTTGTGAAATGTTTGAAGCCTTTGAAATCTTTGTGAAATCTTTTGAAATCTTCGTGAATTCGTTGGAAACAAGTGATATTTAAAATCTTGAAATCTTTGTGAAATCTATTGAAATGTTTATGAAATCTTTCTTAAATCTTTGTTTGGAAAATCTTTTGTATTCGTTGAAATCGTTGAATTATTTAAAATCTTTTGAAATGTTCTAAAATGTTTTAAAACCTCTTGAAATTGTTTCAAATTTTTGAAATCTTTGAAATCTGGTTTACTGTAGCCTTTTTTAAACCTTTGAAATCCTTTAAATCTTTAAAATATTTGTGAAATTGCTGTGAAATCTTTATGGAAATCTGGTGTACGCGCCTTTTTTAAATCGTTCACATCCGTAAAATCTTTATGAAATATTTAAAATATTTAAAATATATTGAAATGTTTGAAATGTTTAGAAATCTTTAGAAATATTTTGTAACCTTTTGAAATCTGGTGTACACTCAAAAACCGAATGGTCAACCCCTCAAAAAATCCGTTGTATAACCATGGCTTATTCTAATTCTGAAACTGAATTAACATGGACATTTTAAACTAATAATTTTTATAATTTCTAATTTGAATACCACAACAAAATTTATACTTCAATGTTCTATATTAGCGGAGAAGAAATTAAAAACTTATAGAATTATTCACAATATTAAAGTCTGTTCTTTGCAATATATAAAATAATTGGTACATTCTAGAAAAAGTTCTTTGAAATCTCTTTATTTATTCTGTAATAAACAAAAGATAAATTATATCTTGACGAATAAAACACTTTTCAGTAGCAAGATTTTTTTCTAAGCGAGATGTTTCTTTCATAATAGGTTAAGAAATTCAAATTACTCTTTGCATTTCATTAAAATTACTATTTAAAAAGCGAACAAAAAATAATTAAAGTTCAAGGTTCTCGTAAAAAATTCAAGGAGATTTCCAGGTTTTCAAGGTTTTCAAGGTCGTTAGACACCCTAATACGTAAAATTAAGTAACAGTTTTCTCATTTGTGAAAGTAGCTTTCTTAAAGGATAAGTTAATTTAATATGTTTAATTTAGAAAGATTTGACAAATTATATTACAAGATATTCTTAAATATATCATCACCATCCAGGGCTCGGAACTGATCAAGCTTCAAAAAATAGTAAAATAGTAACCATACTTCTCTCAAAAAAGTAACAGAAAAGTAACAATAATGTGGCCAAAACGTAACCAAAAAGAAAGATTTTTTTACCAAAAAAGACGAAGTTTCCACCAAAATTATGAATCTTCAACAAAAAAAGTATGTTTAAGAAAGTAGTTCGACTTTTAACAAAAATAGTTGAATTTTTCTGACTAAAAAGATGAATTGTTAACGAAAAATGTAATAGTTGATATAATAACCAAAAAAGATTTAAATTTAATATAAAAAACAGTAGAATTCATTAAAAAAAGACGATTTTTCAACAAAATAGGTTATTTCTCAACCAGTAAATATAGATTTTTGACAGTTATCTGTCAACCAAATAGTTGAATTTTCTACGGAAAAAGGGGAAATATTCAACCGAAAAAGACGAAATTGTAACTAAATAAGTACGTTTCTAACCAAAAAGAGGAATTTTCCAAATTTACTAAAAAACAATTAAATTTTTACATTTTTCACAAGTTTTGATAAATAATACGATTAATGAATTAATTCATTTCGTCATTTCGGGCAAAAAATGTAACCAAAAGTAACCTTTTCCTGAAATACGTAACTTTTTAGTAACCGCGGATCAAAAAAGTAACTAAGCTACTAAAAAGTAACCCGATCCGAGCCCTGTCACCATCGAATAATTAAATAAGTAATAACAAAAACATAATTAATAATTTCTTGAATTTATTCCCAATGTCCATGAATTTGAATAATAATTCAAACAAATTTTTATTTTATCTTCATATACTTCATATTCAATGCATATATTAATATTTTAAACGAAAGATACTTTCCACGTGACTAGAAACCCTGCAAAACGAGGGAAATCAGGAGATTTTCACAAAAGTAGGGAAATATATTCTTTTACGCATTATTAATGTGAATACTTTATTAAATTCAATTTAAAACGCTTAAAATTCCTAACATTTCAAGTAAAAATATTGCATTTTTAGCAAGATAGATGCATTTTTAACCAAAAAGTTAAATTTTCAAATAAAAAAAAATGTAATAGTTAAATTTTAAGTTAAAAAAGTTAATTTTGAACAACAACAAAAAAACGAATTTTCAACAAAATAGTTCAGTTTTCAACCCAAGTAATGAAATTTCAAATAAAATTATAAATCTTCAACTAGAATAGTTGAATTTTAAACCAAAAAGATTAATTTTCAACTAAAATGATAAATCTTTAAATGCAGTAGTTGAATTTTCAACAAAAAAAGATCAATTCTCAACCAAGACGATTAACTTTTATCAAAAAAGAAGGACTTTCAATAAAATACATGAATTACAAAAAAAAAGGATAAATTTTCAACTAAAAATGTAATAGTTAAAATTTTTAGTTACAAACATTAATTTTCACTAAAAAGAACTAATTTTCAACAAAATAGTTAAATTTTTAATCAAAGTAATGAACTTTTAACTATATTGATAAACCTTTAACTGGAATGTTGAATTTTGAACCAAACAGATTAATTTTCAACTAAAATGATGAATCTTTAACTGCAATAATTGAATTTTCAACAAAAAAGATAAATTTTCAACCAAGACGATTAATTTTCTATCAAAATAGAAGGATTTTCAACAAAATACATGAATTTCAAAAAAAGGATAAATTTACAACTAAAAATGTAATAGTTAAGTTTTCTAGTTACAAACATTAATTTTCACTAAAAAAACTAATTTTCAACAAAATAGTTAAATTTTCAATCAAAGTGATGAATTTTTAATTAAATTGATCGAGGACTTGCATGTTGGTGGCGGAAGTGAGAACGTGTTTAGTGACAGGTGGAGAGAGAATTTTACGGAATTTGTGTGGAAGGTGTGAGTGGAGTGTGAGGGTGGAAGCCGAGGAGGTGAGTAGGGTTGTGTGGGGTGAATTGGGGGGATAAAAAGTGAGTTTCAGCGTGGGTGGGAGGTGGTATCTAGCTGGATAGGGAAAGTGAGGTTAGGTTGGCAAGTAATCGGGGGAGTTCGTGGTCAGGAGTCCTGGGCTTTCGAGGGTTCAAGGGTGGTTCTCGAAAAGTTAGGGGATGCTAAGGGAGAGAAAGGGGTGTCTGCAGGGACTGAGGAATTGAAAAAAAAAGGGGGAAAAAAAAGGAAAATTTGGCGGCGAAACACGCCAACATTTTGCAGAGACATCTGTCGGTTGCGGCAGGTACTGCAAGGATAGATGCCATTTACCGGCGGTAGAGCGGGAGGTGGGCAGCGAGAGTACTGGCAGTGCTGGTAGTGAAACCGACGGGGAGGGAATTTTCCACAAGCCACGACGGCCAACAACGCGTCGCCCGGTGTCGAGCGGTGCGTCGGGGAAAGGGAGAAACCGGGACGGTGGCAACGAAGGAAGCGAGAAGGTAAGGGAGAGAGCGTCAAGCGCAAGTGACGGGGAGGATCTCTTGAAAAGGAAGAGAGACAGCCAAGAGAGTCCGGAGAAAAGCGAGGTCGTGAGCCCGTTTAAAAAAAGCGGGATAACACCGAGGTCACCCCCCCAAAAAATGGAGGGGATGTTGGAAAAGGAGGCTCTCGGGATGTTGTTAGGCGAGATCAGGGGGCTGAGGGAGGACGTAAGGGGGACCAAGGAGCAGATGGAAGGTATGAGGGAAGACCTGCGAATCAGAGATGAGAAATGGGAAAAGGAGGTGAAAGAGCTGAGAGAGAGAGTAGATGAGTTAGAGAGGGAAAGAAAAGAAAAAGAAGTTAAAATAAAACAGATGGAAGAGGAGATTAGGGCGTGGAAAGAAAGGACGGAAAAAAGGCTTGAGAAGGTGGAGGGCAGGACGGAAATGGAAATAGGAGTCGGGGGTAGCGGGGGCGAGATTAAAGGTATTTGGGAGAGGGTAGGGAATATGATAGAAGAGAAAGTGGGAGAGCGTAGGAATGAAAAGGAGGAGAGGGCGGATAGGGAAAGGATAAGGGCAATGGAGTTGAGAATGGAGAGAAAGGAGAAGGCAGACAGGAGAAATAATATTGTGATAAGAGGGTTGAAGATGAAGAGCGGGGAAGAAAGGGAGGGCGTGGAAGCGCTGCTACAGAGCATAGGGTGGAATAAAGGCAGGGTAGGGAAAGTTAAGTTGGAGGGGAGAAAGGAGAAAGAAGTGGCGGTTGTGGAGTTGGAGAGCTGGGAAGAAAAATTGGGGGTAATGAGAAATAAAAATAGGATAAAGGATAAGGAAGTTTTCATCGATCACGATTTGACGAGAAAGGAAAGGGATGTACAGAGAATGCTGTACGACAGGGCTAGGAGGGAGAGGAGTGAAGGGAGATCGGCGAAGGTAGGATATCGGAAAATAAAAATAGACGAGAAAATGTGGGTGTGGGACGAGGAGAAAGAGGTGTTGAAGGAAGTGCAGGGGAATTTGTTTCGTAGGAAGTAGGGGGGCGGGGGTAATGCAGGGTAGAGGAGTTGTGAAGGTGCTTTACTGGAACGTAGCAGGGGTAAAGAAGAAGGATGAGGAGTTCTGGAATTATATCCAGGAATTTGATGTGGTAGGACTGGTAGAGACGTGGGTGGAAAGAAAGGAATGGGATAGAATAGAGCCAAAGCTGCCAAGGGGGTATAGGTGGAGACTCCAGGAGGCGGTCAGAGTGAAGAAGAAAGGAAGGGCTAGTGGGGGAATTATAACGGGGATTAGAGATGGATTAGAGGAAGAAGCTCACGGGGAGGTAGAGGGGGAGGGAGTGCAAATGAGGAAAGTAAAGATAGGAGGGGTAATGTGTAAGTTTGTGACAGTGTACAATAAGGATGGGATGGAAATAATTAAAGAAAGGGTGGAAGACCTGTTAGGTGAAAGAGAAGAGGGTATGGTGGTACTGGGTGGGGACTTTAACGCGAGGATGGGGAGGGAAGGGGGCCTTTACAGGGAAGGGGAGAGCTTCGAAAGGAACTCAAAGGATAGGTTAATAAATAAGGAGGGGGAGATTCTAAGGGACTGGATGGAGGATAAAGGCTGGGCGGTGGCAAATGGTATGGCAACTGGGGACGAAGAGGGAGAGTACACATACGTAGGTAAGGTGGGGGTATCGGTAATAGATTATGTAGTTATGAATATGCAAGGGTGGGAGGAGATGGAGAGATTCGCAGTAGAAGGGAGGGTAGAATCAGACCATCAGCCATTAGGGTTGTGGATAAGGGGTGAGAACGGCGGAAGGCAAGGTGGGGAAGAAGTGTCGACGGGGGAGAGGGTTAGCTGGACGAGGGAGGCGATAGAGAAATATAAGGAGCAGTTAGGGAAGGTACGCTTCGAAGGGGAGACGGTGGAAGAGATATGGGAGGATTTAAAAGAGAAAGTGAAAGGGTTCGTGCAAAAGAAGGTATTCAAAAAGAAGAAGAAAGGAATGGTGAAGCCGTGGTGGGATAGGGAATGTAAAAAGATGAAAAGAAAGGTGAAGAGGAAGTATAAGAAGTGGAAAGAGGGTACTGCGAAAAGGGAGGAGTACGTAGAAATTAGGAAGGGGTTTAGATTGATGTGTAAGAAGAAAGAACAGGAAAAGGAGAAAGAGATGGAGGAGGAGTTAGGAAATGTTAAGACAGAAGGGGACGTCTGGAAGATAATAAATAGGTTTAGGAAGCGTAGAGTAGGGATAAGCGACAAGATAGGGAGTGAGGAGTGGAGGGAGTTTTTTAAAGAATCATTTCAGGGCTCAGATTCAAGGAAGAGAGATGATGGGAGTAGAAGAACGGGGGAGGCAGAGATGGAGGAGTTGAATGACGAGGAGATAGAGAAACAGATAAGGAAGTTAAAAAGGTCAAAAATCAGCAGGGCTGGATGGGCTAGAGAACGAAGCATGGCTGTTTAGTACACAGGAGGTTAGGGAGAGGCTGAAGGAGGTAGTGAAGAAAGTATGGAGGGGGGAAGGATTCCCACGAGGGTGGAGAGAAGGATTAATAGTGCCTCTGTATAAGAAAGGAGAGAGGGATAGGCAGGAAAATTATAGGGGGATTACGCTAATGAATACGGCGTATAAAGTATACGCGATGGTAGTAGCGGAGAGGCTGCGGAAGGATGTCGAGGGGAAAGGAATATTGCCAGAGACGCAGGCGGGCTTTAGGGCAGGTAGGAGTACTATCGACAATATCTACGTTCTGCAGCACGTGGTGGATAGAGAATTAGCGAAGAAGGGATCGAGAGTGTACGCGTTTTTTGTGGATCTAAAAGGCGCGTTTCCGTCGGTGGATAGGGGGAGGTTGTGGGAGGCGATGCAGGAGAGGGGAGTGGAGAGAGGCCTGATCGAGAGGGTAAGGGAGATATATGAAGAAACCAAAGATAAGGTAAGAGGAGGACAGGGGATTTCGGAGGGATTCTGGATGGATAGGGGGTTAAGACAAGGGTGTCCGCTTAGCCCGACGCTTTTTGCGATTTTAATTGCGGATATGGAAAGTAAGCTGGAGGCCGGAGTGGTAGGAGGAGTCAGGATAGGAGGGGTTAGAATTTGGTCGCTAGCGTATGCAGATGACATAGTGTTGTTGGCAAAAAGCGAGGAGGCCTTAAAGGGAATGATGAAGAGGTCGAGAAGATACCTGGATAAGAACAGGTTAGAACTGAATGCGGAAAAGTCCAAGGTTATGGTTTTCAGAAAAGGAGGTGGAAGGGATAAGGAAGGGGAGTGGAAGTGGAAGGGAAAGGCGGTGCAGGCGGTGAAAGAGTTTGTGTACCTGGGCTTCTTGTTTCGGAGGAATGGCGGAGTGGATGGTCACATAAAAGAGAGAGTGAGGAGGGCAAATGTGGTGATGAGGCAGGTGTGGGGGTTGGGAAAGAAGTTATTCGCAGATGATTTTGGGAGGAGAATGAAATTGTTTGACTCACTAGTGATGAGTGTGCTATTGTATGGAGTAGAGGTGTGGGGGTAGAAGGAAAGCGAAGAGGTAAATAGGATACAGGAGAGGTATGTAAAGTGGACACTGGGGTTGGCAAGGAACACGCCTAATTATATTGTCAGGAGGGAGACGGGGAGAACGAGTGTAGGGATTCTAGCGGGGAGTCGAGCGTGTAAATATGAGGAGAAATTTTTGGAAGAGGGGGGAAGTAAGCTGGTTAGGGAGTGTTGGTGGGAGAAGGAGAACAGGAGAGGGGGTGGGAAGATGGAGGTTGAAAGAGAAAGGTATTTTAGAACGAATGGACTGCATATTGATGAATTGAGAAGGATGCATGAGGAAGGAAGGAAGGTATTTGAGTTGGTTAAGAAAAACAGCATGGAGAGAGAGAAGACAGCAGGGGAAGAGAGAATAAGAGAGACAAGGTTTAATGGGAACTACGTGTGGATTATGCCAAGGGCGAGAGCGCAATATTTGTGTGAGAAAGGAGAGAAAGGAAGTCAGGAGCTTATAGCGAGGATGAGATGTGGGTGCATGGAGGGTTTCAATAGGTTCTGGCTCGATAGGGAAAAGAGGATGTGTGAACTATGTGGGAAGGGGGAGGCAAGAGTGGAGCACTGGTTGGAGGAGTGCGTGGAGGTGGAAAGGAGTGGGATAAGCATGGAGGTATTGATGCACGAAAGGGGGGACAAAAGGGCAGTAGCATGGGTGAAGGGAGTATTGGGTAAGATGGAGAAGAAGAGAAGGAAGGAGGAAGAGGAATGGAGAAGGAAAGATTGTAAATAGAGGAGGAAGTAAATATAAGTAATTGTAAATATTGTAAATAGTAGATAAGTATTAGGTATTAGTCGCGGAGGCAGAGTTTGGTAATGCGAGGCAAGCAAGAAAGTAGGGAATGCGAGCGAGGCGAGGCGAAGCGAGGAAGGCAATGCGATAAGAGCGAGCGGCGTTAGATATAAGGTGTGGAAGGATGTTAGTTTTAAGGGTTAGTTGTAAGAAAATTCTGTAAAAAATGGAAGTGTAAGCAAGTCAATTTTTTAAGGCCAGCAGGCTAAAAAATAAACGTTTATCTTCTTCTTCTAACTAAATTGATCAAGCTTCAACTGGCATAGTTGAATTTTTAATTTTAAAACAAAAAGATTAATTATTTTCTTAAAAATTCATCTTTTTGGCTTGAGAATTCAACAATTCGATTGAATTTTTTTCTTTTTGTTTAGTTGAAAATTGAACTATTTTGTTGAAGATTCATCTTTGTGATTCAAAAATTCATCTCCTTCTGTAAAAATTTGATCTTTCTCGGGTTGAAAATTCAACTGTTTTGTACAAAATTCGTATTTCGGTCTGAAAGTTAAACAATTTTGTAGAAAATTTAACTATTTGGTTGAAAATTGAAATACTCCTTACAAGTTCATTTTTTTGGTTAAAGATTCATAATTTTAGTTGAAAACTCTTTTTTTTGTTAAAAATTATTTTTTTTAACTGAAAATTTAACCATTTTGTTAAAAATTTAACTGATTAGAGTAATTTACTTTTTTGTTGAAAATTCATATTCTCGGGTTAACCGTCAACTGTTTTATAGAAAATTCGTCTTTTTTGGTTAAAAATTACAGAATCTGGTATAAAATTAAACTATTTGGTACAAAATCAAACTTTTTTGTAGAAAATTCGTTTTTTTAAATTGAAAATTAAATTTCCTTAATAAAAATTTAACTAAACAATTTTTTTGTTAAAAATTGATCTTTTTTAGTTTAAAAATCCGATTATTTAGTTAAAACTATGGACTAACATCACATTCATGGCTCAAAATGTTTAGTTGAAAATGTATGTAATTTGTTGAAAATTCGTTTTTTTTTTTGGTAAAAAATTCAAATATTTATTTAAAAGTTTACGATTTTGTTGAAAATTCGTCCTTTTGGTAGAAAATTTAATTATTTAGTTAAAAATATTTGTTTTTGTTGGAAATTCGTCTTTTCTAGTAGAAAATTATTACTTTCGGTTTAAAATTTAACTATTTAGTTGAAAATATACTTATTTTGTTCACATTTCGTCTTTTTTGGTAGAAAATAAATTTTTGTATGGTTAAAAATGTAACAGAGTGGTTGAAAATTAATCTGTTTTAGTTGAGTTATCAATTTAAAAAGTCGAATGGTTTAGAAAAAAGTTCACTTTTAAATCCGAAAGATTAATTTGCACTCAAACAGTTGAATTAAAAAATAATAATACTAATTTTCAACCAAATAGTTGCATTTTCCACTAAATAGTTATGAATTTTCATGTAAAAGAGATTAATTTTTAACAAAGTAATTGAAGTTTTAACCAAATAGTTGAATTTTCAGTCTACAAAGATAAATTTTCAACCAAATGGTCAAATTTTTCCAACAAAAAAGATTAAACTTCAACCAAATAGTTGAATTTCCCAGCGAAAAGGTCGAATTTTCTAAAAGGCAGTTGAATTATCAACCTGAAAAGTTGAATTTGCAACGAAGAAAGATGAATTTTCAACCAAATAGTTGCATTTACAACCAAATAATTAAATTTTTAACCAAAAAGAGACGAATTTTTAACAAATGTTGAGTTATTAAGTTAAAAAAAAAAACGAAAAAACAGTTGACTTTTACACCCGAAAGATTAATTTATAATCAAATTGTTGAATTAAAAAATAATAATTTGCAACCAAACTGTTGCATATGCAACCGAATAGTTAAGAACTTTCAAGCAAAAGAGACGAATTTTTATCAAAGTAATTCAAGTTGTAGACAAATAGTTCAATTTTCAATCTACAAAGATGAATTTTCAACAAAAAATATTATTTTTAACAAAAAAGGATGAATTCTCAAGCAAATAGTTGAATTTTCAAGCCAAAATCACGATTTTTTAAAAGGCATATGAATTATCAACCTGAAAAGTGGAATTTTCAACAAAAAAGATCATTTTTAATAAAAAGGTACATTTTCAACCAAATAGTTAAATTAAAGTATATTTTTAAACAAATTAATTACATTTTTAACAAAGTAGTCGAGTTTTTAACTAAATAGTTGAATTTTTAACCAAATGGTTGAATTAGAAAAAACATCATTTTTAACCTAACAGTTCCATTTACAACCAATTAGTTGGAGTTTTTATCCAAAAAAGTTGAATTTTAATCCCAAAAAGACGAATTTTTTTAGAGAACAGTTACATTTTAAACAAAAAAGTTAATTTTCAACCAAGAAAGATGAATTTTTAGCCAAAAAGATGACTTTTCTCCCCATAAAAGAGGAATATGTAAAAAAAATAGTTGAATTTTCAATTCAAATAATTAATGTTTCAACCAAATAGTCGAATTTTTAACCAAAAAGAATGAACTTTCAACCAAAAATAATTGTTTTTTCTCTTTAGGTTCTGTTAATTTAGTTCAAAAGAGAAAAACGAGAAAAAAAGAAATTTCTTGGAAACAGGGGAATAAGGGAAAGGATGTAAGACTTTAATAATTGAATTTCAAATTAATAATTTTTAAACGTTTTCGACTTAAAAATGTCCAACCATCAAGGCTTGCTATTCGCAAAAATGAACACTTTGAAACGGATTCACGAAATTATAAACTATTCAATTTCAAATGCTAATAATCAAACATTTTCTACGTAATCAGAAATCATTTTCAATCTTCTCAATTTTTTAATTGATTAATTAATTAATTTTAAAAGTTTAATTATGATCAGGGCTCGGAACTGCTCAAATTTCAAAAAATAGTAAAATAGTAACCATACTTCTCTAAAAAAAAAGTATCCGAAAAGTAACAATAATGTAGCAAAAAAGTAAAAAAAAATTTTTTTTTGCCAAAAAAGACGAAGTTTTCACCAAAATTATGAATCTTCAACAAAAAAGGCATATTTAAGAAAGTAGTTTAAATTTTAACAAAATGGCTGAATTTTTCTGACTAAAAAAGATAAATTGTTAACAAAAAATGTAATAGTTGATACAATAACCAAAAAAGATTATAATTTAATATAAAAAACAGTAGAATTAATTTAAAAAAGACGATTTTTCAACAAAATAGGTTATTTTTAAACCAAATTGTTTAGTTTTTAAGCCAAAAAGACCAATTTTTACAAAACAGTTGAATATTCAACCAGTGAATATAGATTTTTGACTAAAAAGTTATTTGTCAACCAAAGATTTGAATATTCTAAGAAAACAGGGGAATCTTCAACTGAAAAAGACGAATTTTCAACAATATAAGTACATTTCTAACCAAAAAGATGAATTTTCAAATGAGATTATGTATTTTTGAACAAAAATTGTTCACCTTTCAACCGAATTTCTGTCAAAGAAGACAAATTCTCATCGAAAAATATAATACATAGTTCGATATTTCAACAGAAAATATTTAAATTTTAAATAAAACCTATAAATTTGAGATAAATTGCAATTTTCATCAGGATTCATAATAATTCAATTCATAGCCTTTTCTATACATTTTACATACGAAATAATTATTATTCCCTAATTTTCCCTGCTCTAAAGTGCCAAATTTACTGAAAAAAATTTGAATTTTTACATTTTTCACAAGTTTTTCAATAATAAGATTGATGAATTAATTAATTTCGTTATTTCGGACCAAAAATGTAAGCAAAAGCAACCTTTTCATAAAATAAGTAATTTTTTAGTAACCGCGGGTAAAAAAAGTAACCCATTCCGAGCCCTGATTATGATTAAAACTGATAAAATTATAGCAAACTTCTGAAAAACCCGAAAAAAGTCGATTCGTCGCATTTTTTTCAAAAAAGTAAAAAAAACAGTCGCTCTTGAAAAAAGGGTACTTTAGGTGATACAGGATTGACACATACTTGCAAAACTGTAGATGGTTGATGAAACGGCCTCTGCTGCTGAACGGACGGAGAATGCGGATAAACACCAGGAAGAGAATTAAAATTCGGGGGAGGATATTCTGTTGGTTTCTTGATACCCAATTCAAGCTCGAGTCTATAAATGAGCAAAAACAGCTTTTAATATTATAAATTTAAAAAGGAGAACAAGATATATTACAAAAATAACATCATACATCACGAAGAGTTGCAGAATTCAGGCCAGGATTTGTCGGAAGAAGGCTGGAGAAGGAGGAGGATAAGGAATTTAGAAGGAGTTTGAGCTCGATTTACCTTTCGTCAAGAGACAGACGCTTCGGAGAGGTCGGCGTTTCGTCTATTCGCGGCGGATAAGTGAGATTATTCCTAGGGTAATAGCTGTACTCGTTTCCGGTCTCCATTTCGCTCGCATAGCGGAAGTGAGAGCTGTTTAGATTGTCGACACTTTCGTTAGCTATCGTCTCGGATCCCATGGAAGCTGGATCTGTCGCAGAGTCTGTGCCTCCTGTCAACTGAATGATCGTATCCATGCGTCTGCCTCTGTCTGGACAAGGAATTGACGATTCCGATTTCTGAGACCTATCCTCGTCCTCCCTCAACCTTTCCACGTGGACGTTTCTGCCTCTCTCAGTTGACAACGATCTGCAGATCAGGTCAAAATTTCTTTATAGAATTATGTATTTTTTTAGATAATTCATTATTCAGACAACTGGCCTCACAGTCCAAGGTGGCGATTCGGCGGACGATTTCAAATTCCCGGTCATTTCCCGGTTTTGCCCGGTCAAGTTTTTCAATTTTCCCGGTCAACTAAAATTAACATATTCATATTTGCCGCAAAACGCAAACATTTATTTTTAATTCATGACGTTCATCATAAATATCTTTCAACACAACAGAGCAAAACATTGCAAAATAAATGAACTTTGAAAAAATACTTAAATTTTCCACTAAAAAATATCTTTTCACAAAAAATGGAATAGTTAAACTTTCAGTGGAAAAAATTAATTTTCAACAACAACAAAAACGGATTTTTAACCAAATAGTTCAATTTTCAACCAAAGTGATGAATTTTTAAATAAAGTTATGCATCTTCAACTGGAATAGTTAAATTTTCAACCAAAAAGATGAATTTTCAAACAAGAAGATTACTTTTCAAATAAAAAGATTAATTTTCTACGAAAAAAGACAATTTTTCAACAGAATACATGAATTTTTAACGAAATAGTTGATTTTTTAATTAAAGAAGACAAATTTTCAACCAAATAGTTGAATTTTGAACTAAAAGAATAATAATTTCCAAACGGAAATGCAATAGTAACATTTTTAGTTAAAAAAATTAATTTTAAACCAAACATAAAAGTTTTCAACTAAAACAATAAATCTTTAACTGAAATAGTTGAATTTTCAAACAAAAAAATTAATTTTTACTAAAAAAGATAAATTGTCAACCAAAACTTAAATAAATCAAGTTAAAAGATTTAACATTTAACCAAGCAGATGAATTTTCAACCACAACTATGGAATTTTCAATTGGAATAAGTTAAATGTTCAGTTAAAAGAATTACTTACAACAACAAAAAACTAACTTTCAACAACACAAAGACTAACTTTCAAAAAAATAGTTACATTTTCAAACAAAGGGATGAATTTTAAAATAAAATTGTAAATATTTAACTAGAATAGATAAATTTTGAAACAAAAAGATGAATTTTGCACTGAAATGATGTATCTTTAACTAGAATAATTGAATTTTTGACCAAAAAGATCAATTTTCACCCAAGAAGATTAATTTCTACCAAAAAAGACGAATATTCAACTAAAGAAGATAATTATGTAACCAAAAATTGAATAATTAAATTTTTAGTCAAAAAATGAATGTTCAACGAAAGAGATGAATTTTTAACCAAAATTATGGAATATTCAACTGAAATAGTAGTTTCATTTTTAGTAAAAAAAAAAAAATCTTAACCAAAAAACATCCAAAGAAAAAACAAGTTTTCAATCAAAAAGCTCACTTTTCAACCAAAGAAATGAATTTTTAATTAAAACGATGAATCTTCAACCAAAAAAAAATTAATTTTTAACAAAAGAGTTTAACATTCAACCAACAAATTTTTTTTTCAACCTAAAAGATGAATTTTCAAAGAATAAGATAATTTTATGTTAAAAATCGATTTTTTAACAAAATACGTGAATTTTCAACGAAATAGTTGAATTTTCAATTAGAAAAGACAAATTTTTATCCAAATTGTTGAATTTTGAACTAGAAAAGATCAATTTTCATCTTAAAATGGAACAGTTAAATTTTCAGTTAAAGAAATTAATTTTCAACCAAACTGATGAATTTTCAACTAAAATTATGAATCTTGAACTGGAATAGTTGAATTTTATGCCAAAAACATGAATTTTCAACCATAAATAATAAGTTTCTATAAAAAAGACGAATTTTCGACAAAGTACATAAATTTTCAAACAAATAGTTTAATTTTTAAATGCAAAATATCAATTTTCAACCGAATCGTTCAATTTTCACCAAAAAAAGATAAATTGATTTTCAACGAAGTAGTTACATTTTCAACCAGAGATGAATTTTAAATTAAAATGATGAATCTTCAACAAGAAAAAAAAAATTTTTAACAAGAGCATTTAACTTTTAACCCAGTAGTTGAATTTTTAACTAAAAAAAGATGAATTCGCAACGAACAATGTAAAAAAAATTTCTATTATAATTCAGAAATATTTCTTCTTTGAAATACTACTTCTACTCTAAAAACTGGTTGAAGCACGTTCTTTATCTAAAATTTAGAAGAGGGACCATTCAAATTGTGACGAATTCTGACCTGGAAGAGGGATTTTTATAAATCCCTTTCTTCTAAATCCGAATTATAACTCTTTTAAAAAATTCCCGTTCCAAGTAAAAAATTCCCTGTTCCAAGTGAAATTATATTTCTTTACCGAAACTCCCTGTCCTAAAATAAAAACGAGAATTATTTTCTAAAATTATCTGTTCCAAGCCAGATAAATGAGGAGTAATTAAAATAATAGAAACTTGAATTTTGCTACGATCTGAAGTAAAGTCCCGGTTTTTTAATTAAATTCCCGGTCATTTCCCGGTTTCCCGGCCAAGTCGCCACCCTGCAGTCCCTTGGGATAAAATATAGGGACCAAAGGATACTTTTTTTACAGTTTGATTATTTTTCAATAAATTTTGTTTCTGTATATAAACATATTCATAAAAGATTTTATAACCGCGTAACCAAAGTGTAATTTGGAAATTGAGAGAAAATGGAACAGTCTGCAACCTGCTTTAAAAAGATGAGTTTTTCTTTATTTTATACCAACTTATATTATTTTCTGCTGAAGTACAATTTTTCTTCATGTAATGATAGGATTGGGGGGGGGGGGGG